>CANUEY010176795.1:0-18506 GCA_948099555.1 Croton setiger
ATATATAACATATAATTAATTTTTATGTAATATATAAATGTATTACATAAGAAGAAAAAAAATATTTAACATATAAAAAACATAAAAATTAATTACTATTATATAAAAAATTTAATTGTATTATATAAAAAGGAAAAAATAAAAATAACAAAAGTACAATTCTACTGCTCCGGGTCTTTGCGCCGAAGTCTTGCTTTTACATACGAGGAGCCGGGATATTTAGGCGACCTCCTCCTATGCGGCAACCTACAGAGCGCCGACTAAACATCCGAGTCATCACTGTACTGCTGCTGATCTGTAGGGCTCTGATCCACAGATGTCTCGCCGGCCGCAGATGCTGCATCATGAAGCGGGGTCTGTGACACCGCATCAACATCGTAGAAGAAATTCGTCAGATACTGCTGCATATGCCAGCCCGAATCCGACTCTGATGGGGCAGGGTCGACTGCTGCTATCAGAGGATTTGGTGCTTCTGCTGAAGGATGGACAGCTCGCCGTCTTTCGCTGTGCGGGACTCAGCCCCCACGCCCAACGCGTCGCGAACGCCTATCAGCCGGCTGTTGCTGCTGTGACATAATGTCATACATCTGTGTCGGGACAACGTCTAATGCGCCTGCAGCCCCTACTCACACACATCCGCAATCCTCGCTAAAAACTCTACAACATCTTCATGTCTGGTCCCCATAGTCAAATGGTGTTGCTGAATTGTCGTGTCTCTCGCAGGACCTCCGATGTAGATCTAACCTATCATAGATAAAACATGGATGAAATATTGAACTGAACAAAATTTAACTACAAAATATAGTATTTTTAAAACTTACCAGCGCAGTGTAGGCCTCTGCAAATCCGATGAATCCTGAGCTGCAGCGACGCTTCTACGGTCGTCCGGGTTACTGATTAAGCGGATCGATCGCTCTTGGAACCACAAAAAGTAGTCATCGGAAGCCTCTGCACTTCCGATGTAATCTTTGAGGACCAGAGTGTTGAATCGCTCCTGCCAGCGAGTGATAAAGGACTGGTGGAAAGCACGTCAGTCCTCGCTCGGACGGCCGATCTGGGTCACCCTATGGATACGCCTAAGCTTTTCCACGCCGAGCAACATAGTCGGTTCGGGTATCTCCTGTAAATACCCAAATTGTTGCACCGTTGTTTTAGGGACGTGGAACTTTACCACCTCTATGAAAATCAACTGTGATGGTGGTCCAAATCCCACACTCCGCTTTGCACTGAGGCAGGAGAGCATGCAACAGCTGCTCTGAGTACGGCATCCACAGAAACTGTGTGTGTGTGTGTGTGTGTGTGTTTGTATGTGTGTGTGTGTGTGTGTATGTGTGTATCGCCAGCTGTCCTGACCGACAACTAATCTCTATAGCCTAGTAATTATGACTGGTGATGTCCTGCATATGCTTCTCAGTGCGCCATCTACAAAAAAGAAGTAAATATTACTAAAATATCCTAAAACTAAAACCAACTATAAATTGAAGGGGATGAGCTACATACCTAGGACATTTGTGAAAAATCGCAAGATGCGTAACAGGGAATATCGAGCGAAGAGTTGCGATCCTCTCCCACGCCCACACCTGATGTACCAACCAATCGGTAAACAATTTAAAAAAATACACAACATTTTTCAACTAAAATAAAACTCTTAAATTCAAAAATATTACCTGTAGCAAAAGCAGGCACTCTTTGATGTAGCTGCCTGACACAAGTTGCGATAGAAATAAGTCAGTACAACACTCTCTTAACTATATTCCTGATAGGTAATGAAGTCTTCGAGCATTGGCGCCAAAATCAGCGACGTGCTGTTCTTGGAGGAATCGCAGAACAGGAATCCTCCCATCAGCCACAGCACAAAAGCAACGAGCACGCTGCTGGTAAACATGCTCTAGCGCGGCGTCCTCCACTAGCGTCATTAAATGCTCGCTAACACAGCGAAACATAATCCTGCTCCCCTTCAAATCAGTGTTGGTGGGCGCGAAACCAAAGAAGTCGGTGAAGTACCACCCGACGGCTAATCTCTGAAATCAACCTCTGACCGGCCGTCCGTCAATAGGGAGTCCAAGCATGACCTCCACGTCCTGTAGCGCGATGATCGCCTCCCCGAATGGCAGGTGGAATGTATGGGTCTCCGGCCGCTATTACTCCGCCAGAGCTGATAGTAGGGCCCATTCGTAGTAAATGGACCCTATCCTTCGCACCGGCCCGAATCCTAGCTCGTCGATCTAGTCGAGCGTTCGGGGATGCTCTGCGTCCAAGATCTGCCATATTTGCGTGTCCACTCGTTTAATGCTCAGTGGATTATCGTATCTCTCTTCGCTGCGAAAGACGTGGTCCGATCTATGTTCCTGCTGAAGGAATAGTAGATCACCGATGACGAACCCCAAATTGAGCACACACTGCTGTTGTGAAGATTCTCCTCGCTCCATCGCTGTAACCCGTATGTGCAAATTTGTTCTTAATTATTTTCTAATTCCTAAGCGGGATTTATGTTTCTATTAACAAACCCTTTTTAAAAACCTACTCTAAAATAAAATTATTTCTAATTATATTCTAAACCCTGAATTAACAGCATTTAATTCAATTTTTAAACATACAACCTGTCTAACGTGGCAAATATTATTTAATATTATTACTACAAATATTATGCTTTGCTAAACATAAATATTATCATTACATATTATTTAAATTAATTTCTAAGCATACACCATATCTATTAAATATTATCGCAAATATAAAATATACAAATCATTAAACCCTACAATTAATCTACAATTTCATTCTAATCATGCAAAATATTATTACTAAAAACTAAACAAATATAAAAAAAAGAAAACTTAAATTAAAAAACACACATTTTTCTCGCAAAAAATCCAAATACTCTTATGTTGCCGCTCCGAACGTCCGAAATTTTACTGTTTTAAGTGAATTTTGAAAGAGTTGTGAAAGAGAAAGGAGGAAAATGGATTGTTTACATGTTAAGTAAGTTCGCATACCTTTTATGCGAACTCGTTTCAAATTTTGAATGTGTTCGCATAACCGGTATGCAAACTTAAAGCGTGCGCAACATGGCATTCTCTGATTCGTCCACCTTAAACACGCGCATTAATTCTGTCATTAACTTAATTACTGCTCCTAGTTCACATACCTGGTATGCAAACTTGTCTTAAAAAAAAATACAAATTAATTAAATTCGCATAACAAGTATGCTGACTATGCTAGTTCGTATATCAATTATGCGAACATACCCTTTCATGTCCACATTTAAATTTTTAACACCTTTTGGGTAAATGAACCATGTTTTATATGGCATGCTTTATTTATTTCTGCTTTCAAATTTTTAACATTCTTACAGTCCCATGAAAAATACTGCATAAGTTTGTGTTCAGACATATGTTCAGTCTCTAAAGATATTGCTTCCTTTGTTGCTTCATGTAAACTGTCTTGCTTCTGTTCCATTTGTGAAAAACACATTAATGTCATGCTAATTCTTATGTAGAATGTCGCTGTAGTGAATCTGTTTCAACCTCCTTATGCTTCTGGCTGCTGCTTGTGTTCAAACTTAAAATAATCTACCTATTTTTTATTCTGTTTTTAGCTTCAAAACTCAATATTTTTTTATTTATTTATGCTGCTGTTTTGGTATTTTGTAAAACTTAGGGATGGATTTAGACATTTTACATGACTTAAGAATTGTTTTAGAAATTTTAAATTACACAAGGACTGTTGTGATATATTCAATAATTTGTGGCCTAGGCTCTTCGGGAGCAGAGAATAGGATAGGCTGCTGGTAGGACTGGCTTGTTGGGATAGGTCTGTTTTGATATTTTTACATATATTTAGGTACTGTTTTGTGAAGTTATGCATGTTTGTGGACTGTTTAAATAGTCTTATACATGTAGGGCCTTTTTTGTAATTTTAACATGTTTAAGGGCCGTTTTAGTAATTTTAACATGTTTAGGGACTGTATTAATAATTTTACATGATTAGGGGTGTTTTTGTAAGTTTTATATGCTCTATGGATTTTTTTGATGGTTTTCATGATTTAGAGGCTGCTTAGTAATTTTCCAAATAGGAACTATTTCATAATTTTCCATGACATATGGGATCTTTTGGTAATTTTGCTTGATAGTATTTAAATTTTTAATTCTATGTGTATATGTGCGTGTTTGGGGTATTTTAATAAATTATTTAAAGATTAATTGAGTAGAATATAATTTATTTAGTACTTATTTGTAATTAATTTCTCCTAAGAGCGAAAGAACAATTAGATATAAAGATGAATGATTTATTTTTCTGCAATTTATTGCTTCAATTAAATATATGTTTTTCGTTTTACGAATGGCCGTTAATTACCAATTAGTAACATTGCTAGAATTAATCACGAAATAACTTTTCTTTTGGTAAAAAACTTAACTTAATTTTTAGAAATTAAACAAATCATGGAGACCGATTTTACCGAGCGGCGATTTTTAAGTAAAATTTAAGTGGTCATATCTTACCCCTTTACCCGGATCGCTACAAATTTTTGACCAACTGCATTTTGAATAGAAACATAGTCATTTTGAAAATTTTTAAAAATTAAAATTGGTATTCCGGAAATAAACAACTTCTTGAAATATTCTCGAAATGTTTTCTAAAACCGACTAGTTTCGATATCGTATATTAAATGTTTTATCACCGCTTTTAAGTTGTGAAAAGCAATTGCGAATTTTTGTGTACAACAACTGGACAACCAGTACAGAACAGGACAACCAATTATAGGCAGACAATAAGGTGAAAATTAGTAAGACATAATAAAGCCCCCAAGCTGCTCTGTTTATTTCTATCTTATCTATTTGGTTCCTATAAATATAGCAAAACAACAAACTCTCTAGTATTCAACATTCGTGAAAGGACAATGTCATCCATGTCCAGGAGAAAACACAAATTTGATGGAGCCTAAGGGATCCAGTAGAAGGGCTAGCACCAATATGATAAATTTTATGAACAAAGTAGTCAACATACAGAAAATGAGCATTCATTTTGGCTCAGGGTCAGACCTCACTCTTGCATGATCCTAAACAGTGACTAAATGTAATAATGAAATGTCAATTTATTACTTACAACGCCTTCTTTTTCAATTTCTGAGGCTGCAGAAATTTTTGAATCCACATCTAAGCCGTAAGGCCATGTTGATGTGTCCTCCAAACCTCCAATCAAGTGTTGCTGCAGAATGCAGGTTAATTAAGATATGGTGAAAAATTGAGAATCTGATTTTCCACTCTTTCAGTCTTTAGCTTCCATTTCCAGTGCGCAGTGGATACAAACATACATGTCATTCATCAGCAATAACGTCCTGTAAATTAATCTAACTAATAGTCTGAGCCTTTAATGTTAGAATTGCAACCTCAATTCCAGTCTACATATCAAATGAAGTTCAACTTCAATATTTAATTGATTCTAGGAAAATGTACATGAGCTTCTAAGATGAATGAGATTGCGATTGCTGCATTTTATGCACAAACCATAATTTTTACAATCAATCAACAACCTTAAGTTTGATTGACAAGCTCCATAATTTAGCTATTAACTTGTATTCACCAGAACTCCCTGCAAGAACAAAATCCACCTTTAAAATGATGAAATCGATTTACATCCCTCACAATAATGTCCCTCTTTGTGATGCTTGATGCAAACTTCATAAATGAATGACAATCCCCACAAATCCGAAGATTCTTAATAATCCTGATAGGCACAGCAGGAGGCAAGCTTATTATCCCAAAAATAAGAGCTAGTTTCTCACTATGTTGGAGTAAATGTACTTTTTTTCGGCTCTCATCAACATCATGAAGGTCATAAACAGTCTCAGCCTTGTAACCAAGTTTCATCATCCTTTCCAGTAATTTATCCAATTCTACATAAATATCAGATATTCTGGGATGTTTTCTCTCCCCAACCACAAACACATGAACTTTGTCTTTAATCTCAATCCAGCTCTTACCTATCTCCTTCTTCATCTCATTTTCTTTAAGAAGCTTCTTAGCTTCTGCCGCTTCCTTCCACTTCTTATTAGCAGCATATGCATTTGAGAGTAAAACATAGTTCCCAGCATTATCTGGTTCTATCTGAAACAAGTGCTTTGCTGCAATTTCAGCAAATTTAAGACTCCCATGTGTTCTGCAAGATGCCAAAATCGATCCCCACATGGAAGCAGTGGCAGCAAAAGGCATCTGCTTTATTAAGTCGTAAGCTTCCTGTATTAGCCCTGCCCTACCAAGAATATCAACCATGCATGCGTAGTGAAGGACGTTTGGCAACAAATTGTGTTGTTCGGTCATTAGCTTGAAATAGCTCCGTCCCAAATCAACAAGGCCCATATGACTACAGGAGGATAATAGTGAAACATAGGTCACTTCATCTGGACAGATACCTATCTGCTGCATTTTTTCAAACAAAATCATCACTTCCGAACAGTAAGAATGCTTTGCAAACCCAGAAAGCATAGCATTCCATAAAACAATATTCTTCCCTTCAGCATCCAAGAATATGATGTAAGATTCCTTAACAATACCACATTTAGAATACATATCAACAAGAGAAGAAGCCACAAACTTGTTAGAACCAAACCCAGTTTTACAAGCAATAGAATGCATCTGTCTTCCTTCAATTAGAGCCGCCAAACCTGCACAAGCACAAATAGCAGATGACAAAGTAAACTGGTCGTATTCAATCCCCATTGTTTGAGCTCTAAGAAAAAGACCCATAGCCTCTTCATAAAGCTGATTTTGCACGTATCCTGCTACCATTGAACTCCATGCAACAACATTCTTATATTTTATTCCTTCGAAAACCCAGACAGCATCCTTTATTGAGCCGGTTTTGGCATATATGTTAAGCAATGCATTGCCTACGAAAGCATTTGCATCCATTGCGGCCTTGGTAGCAAATGCATGGAGTTGCTTACACGCAAAGGCATCACCTTTTGCAGCACAAGCACATAGAGCACTTGAAAGAGTGAATTCACTAAACAACCCACCTTCCCTTAGCAAATCCAAGAAAAGAGAAAGAGCTTTTTGGGCATCCCCGTTGTGGGTATACGCACCGATCATTGTATTCCAAGAAACCAAGCTTCTTTGAGGCATTTGATCAAACACCCTGCGAGCATAATCAATAAAAGCACATTTTGAGTAAATATTCAGAAGCATATTTGAGGTTATAGTATCTTGTTTTAAGCCAAGGTGGATAACTTGTGCATGGCATGTTTTTCCTTGCACGAGTTGGCATGTTTTGGCACATAATTGTAAGAGGGAATGCAGAATTGGCAGCGTTGTGGCAACTGCATTTCTCCGAATAAAGCCTTGTTGAAATTTTGACTCAGATTTCATTGAGAAATATCTAAAATGGAGATTGACACTAAGCCTCTTTTCCTGCCAACTTAAGACTTTCATATTTCTGAGATGAAATTCGTTGACTTAAATTGAATGACAAGGAATCTTCACAGGTGTTCGGAAATTGTCAAATTGAGGCTCTTTCTGTAGAAAGTTGTTCAGAAACTTCTAGTTACTATTGCTTGCAATTTGTGATTTTAGTTGTTGAATTTGGTGTACTGTAATTGAAAATTGAAATTGAAAGAGGGTCCCTTTTTATTTCTGCAAATCTTTGGTTTTCTTTCGTCAGTAATAATAATGGACAATTTTAGGCATCCTTAGCTCCTCTTCTGCTCTTAATGATACTATCCGCTTGAGTATCTAGTTCATTTTAGTTGTGTTCGATTTTGAATTATAATCAATGTTTTCATATCAGATTCGGATATGGAATTGGCGCCATCAACAGGCTAGATTTCATTGGTTCAATTAGATTTTTAACGAATATTTTTTTTTATAAACAAAATAACTTTTTTCTTTTCATTTCTTCATCTTTTTCTGCCGATAAAAATAAAAAAAATTTAATCCTCTCAAATGTTCTTCACAATTCTCTTATTGGATGGCATCTTATAACGAACCACACCAATTTTTATTTTAAATACACTCCATTATACTTCAAATTGTGAATGTTTTAAGTTAATTACTACTAATTATTTAGCCTTTTTTTTTAAAAAAAAATTTCAACTTTACAATTTACCCATATTAGGTTATTTCGAAAATTTTTTTACCCGTATTAGATTTTTGATCAAATTACTGATTAATATCAAATTATTCAAATTGGCCGAACTTTAAATATATTGAGTCAAATATAATTTTATTTTTTTATCAACAAATAATAAAGATATTATTGATCAATAAGTGTGGACAAAGTCTGTGACATCCTTCACCAAAACATATGTCATACATACTGTCATTATAAACATAACGTATTTTTACAGTTTAATTGTATAAGTATCAATTTAGTAAATGAAAGATTATTTCTTACTAAGAAAATTATATATGAACATTATAAAAACTGAATTAAAAACATATGAATAATTAAATTTTTAACACTTGTAATTGTCAGTATATGTAAATAAAGGGAATCTGTTAAAATTTTTATTTGCTACAATCGTTTAATTTATGGTGGTGCAAATAATTAGAGGGATAAATTTAAATAGATAAAATGAAGATAAATTGATTAAATATTTTCATTTTTGGATTTAAATTTTACAACGACATCGTAAACTTCGGTTCCACCGGATTAACGAGTTACAAGAGTCGGCACCGGGTGTCGATTGGACCACAAATATTTTTGTCCTGATAATAATATATGAAACAAAAGATAAGAAGAAAGAAAAAAGAAAAGAATAAGGTGGAAAGGAGGAAGAGAAAGAAAATAAAAGTGAGTTTAAGGTTGGAAATTGTCTTGTTTAAACTAAAGCTTAGTGACAAAAAGCAAAGAAAGAAGAGAGAAAACATAAACAGAAACAGAAAGGGGCACGAAACAGAAGCAGAAAACAGAGGAAAAGAAAAAGAAAAGGAAAGAAAGAAAAGAGAGGAAAAGAAGACAGGAGAGAGAGGTTTAGATGTTTATGAACTTCTAAAGATACATAGGAATAGAAGGGGAAGTAAAGAAGAACAAAAATGAAGAAGAAAAAGAGAGAAATATCAGAGAAGTGGAAACAAGGGAAGAAAAAAAAGAAAAGAAAGAAGAACCGCCGTGCATGGTGGACAGTGGGTTGTCGTAAAAGGTCGTATAGGAGCTAGGAAGGTCACCAGCATCGAAAGGAGGCCAAAAAAGATGAGGTAAATGGCTGGAACAGAAGGTTACGTGAACAATAACCCTAGTTGCAAGGAAATGCAAAGAAAATTACCCAAAACGGCAGCTCAACCTGTGTTTTAATGTATTTTTCCCTTAGAGTACCTGAATTTTATAAAATTAAAAATTGGTCCCTAAAGTTATAAGTTTATGCAATTGAGTCCCTCTGAAAACTTTGAATTCTTTTCAATTTAGTCCCTTTGGATTATAAATTTTACAAATTATAATATGGTCCTTGAAGTTCTGGAGCGCATGCAATTGGGTCCTTCAGAACTTTTAAATCTTGTCAATTAGGTCCCTCCGCCTAATTAATTTATAAATATTGTAAATTAATCCCTAAACTCACTATTGGACTTCAATTGAACCCCTGGAAACTTTAAAACTTATGCAATTAAGTCTTTTTGGGTTTAATTTTAGAATTTATTTTATGAATTGGACTAATTGATCAATTAATTAAATTAAATTATGGTAATATTGTCAAATGCAATTAATATATGATAAATTGAGTTTAATATTACACACGAATAGCCTTATTAAATATTTTAAATATAGTAAATGTATGTCGGAAGTTGAATTTTAAACAAAATAAAAATATTTTAGAAATATTGTTAATATGATGTAAAGAGAATAAATATAAAATCATGCATTTTATTTCATATGAAATATAAATGATGAAATTAAAGATCAATATTGAATCATATAGCATCATCGATTATAGGAAGGGAGTGAGGAAAGCCACACAAGGTTTGAATTGTAGTTCTGATTTTTAGGTAAGTATAAACATTAGAAATGATAATTGAAATGATTTGTTAATGTGGTGCTAGTGAAGAAGGCAAATGGGAAGTGAAGGATGTGTATTGGTTTCACAGACCTTAATAAGGCTTGCCTAAAGGACTCTTATCCTTTACCTAACATTGATAATATAGGAATCTTACAACGGGATATGTCATATACTTATATATGGATGCGGCTAACAAGTATCAGAAGTTCATGATGGAGCTAGGGATCCAAAGAAAACTAGTTTTGTCATGGAAAGGATGACCTATTGTTATAGGTCCATCCCTTTCGGGTTGAAGAATGATGGTCCCACCTACAAGAGGTTGGTCAAGGATCAGACTGGCAAGAATGTTAAGGTTTATGTGGATGATATGATAGTAAAGAGTAAGCTTGTAAAGGACCATGTGAAAGAATTGGAGAAGGTATTTAATGTTTTGGACAAGTATCACTTGAAGCTTAACTTGGAGAAATGTGCATTCGAGGTAAAGGCAGGGAAATTCTTGGGCTTCATGTTGTCTCAAAGGGGGATTGAGGCGAACCCTAAAAAGATTAAGGCGGTCTTGGATATGCAACCCTCCAAAAACTTGGACGAGGTTCAGGTGTTGAACGGTACATTAGTGGCCTTGGGAAGGTTTGTTTCGTGCATAGCAAAGATGAGGCTGTCATTCTTCAAGTTGTTAAAAATGCTTATCAAGAAGTTTTTACTATCACTAGTATAAAAATGCTCATTTACGTCACACTTTTAAGCCTCATTTGCATTCACTATAATGCGATGCATTTGTAGGGGACGCAAATGAGAGTAGAGTCATTTGTGTTGGCTGTAGGTGCGACATCGACTGTTAGTTAAAGATTGACACAAATACTTAAAATTAGGGAAACATAAAGTTATTTGCATTAGTTGTTTGGTAAGGTGCAATGCAAATGACTTTGGTATTTGTATAAACAAAAGAGCTACACATCTCACATTTTCTATATACAAAATATAGATGTTCAGCTCATTTATCAATCTAACACAATCTAAATAAAAATTAAGATACAATGACATTAAATTAAGAGATCTTGTAATAAGGGAATGACACAACAATGTGACATTTTGAATGAGAATTACAAAATTACAATCCATATCAGAATACGTACAACCGGTAGGTTGCAATAACAATTTTTTTTCTTCAAAGATACATTACAACACTATAAAAATTAAGCAACAGAAGGATTGCATGGAAATGAAGAAAATTTTTTTCTTATGCAATCTAACTTACAAAAGATAAGAAATGAACCTATAAATAGACAAAAGCAATATGCTAACCAGAAATTAGCAGGGTGACAAAAGGGAACAGTAAGTCTTTCTTAATTAATGTAGACAAAAAATATATGTACACAGAATGAATATTTGACAGCATCAATCAATACAATTGGTATGAAAAATAAAAAGAACTAATGTTTACTAGACAATCAACCTAAATAGCCTTAATATCAAAGAGAACTTCTCAGCTTGATCCCCCTTTATAAATTAAATTGTGCCATATTGGAACCCAGAAAGAGAGATAGATAAGCTCGTAGGATTAACCTCAAGGAGAGGTTGATCCTTTGAATTCTTCAGTTGAGTGTAGTCATCCCCTTGTACAATAATAATTTTCCCCTCATAAGGGAACTTGACCTTTTAGTGGAGGGAAGATGGCACAGCTTTCGACTAATGAATCTACTACCTTTCAAGAAGGAGATTGAAGCTCGTGGTCACATTTATTAACTAGAATAATACTTTCATCCTTGTTGTCCAGTGGTTACTTCTAGAACAAAAACACTTAAAATTTCCCTTCGGGTGTTATTATAAGCCTTCACTATTTAGTCAGAAGGTAGAAAATCAGTTGCTTTCAATCCTAAGCAACTTGTTACCCGCAGCAGGCATACATTTAGGGTTGACCGATTGTCAATGAACACCATGGGTACAGTCTTATTTCTTGTTTTTACAGTCACATACTGTGAATACTCGAATTTTGAGGTCTGAAAAATTGAGTTCCTCAGATTGCAAACGGTCGAGTCGGACCGGACGTCATCGGAAACGGTACCGGAAGTATGCCTTCATGGTACTAGAAACGTCCGGGATTTTAAGAGGGTAGCAGTATGCCTTCATGGTACTAGAACTTCCCGAAAGGGGTCCGAAATGAAAAACGTGCGAATAGCTGAGGCAGGGCACCCCAGACCGCGCCCTCCAGGGTGCCCCAAGCCACCCTAGGGAGGCGCCCATGGCCGCCCTCCGAGGGTGCACCGGGCCGCCCTCCAAGGTGCCCCCGGCCGCCTTCCGAAGATGCTCTGGACCGCCTTAAGTTGACTTTTGGCCGAAAATTACCCTATAAATACCCCCCTCCAACACCCTTTTTCCCACACCTTGAGCTGTGTTGACAGCTGCTCTCTTCTCACTTTTTGCCTTCGGTGATTCCTCATCTCCAGGAAATTCTTTACTGCTTTCTGCATTGCATTGTTGTGATAACTTGCATTCAGTCATTTTAATCACATATAAAATAAGTCCAAATCAAATAGATGCAGCGAAGCGGATGCCAATTGCTGCAGGTATAATTCTAAACTCAATCTTTTTTATTTAAATCTCTTCTACCCCTTCTCCAATCACACATACATGACATTTTGCATAGCATAATCACACTTTTTGACCGTAGCGCCACCTCAAATCACACTTTTTAGCCCCAAGGCATAAAAAAATCAATCTTCAAGCCTCAGTGCCACCTCAAATCACCCTTTTCGACCACAAACACCGATAAACTCCTTTTTCAGCCATAAGGCCTAAATCACCGTTTTCGACCACGGACGTTGATAAACTCCCTTTTCGGCAAAAGGCCTAAATTACACACTTTACGACTACAGACGTCGATAAACTCCTTTTTCAGCCACAAGGCCTAAATTACGCACTTTTCGACCACGGACGTCGATAAACTCCTTTTTTGGCCACAATGCCTAAATTACAAACTTTACGACCATGGACATCGATAAACTCCTTTTTCGGTCACAAGGCCTAAAAATCACACTTTTCGACCATGGAAGCCAATAAACTCCTTTTTTGACCACGGACGTCGATAACTCCTTTTCGGCCATAAAGGCCTATCAAATTCACACACTCATAGCATGCATACATGCATCCCTCTCCCTTCATCACGCCTTTAAATAGGCAAGTTTGAACTACATTGACCTTGATCTCTCATTCAAACGAGAGTATGTAAGCATATTCGGGATCTAACCCTGAATAGTAGGTCCACCTTCAATATTCTTCAAATCTCTTCATTCCTGCATTACATACATTTAGGAGAATAACATTTAGATGAATGCATGACATAACCTTCGAATTCACCTCGGGTTCGTAGATTTGTGTCTTTCATCCATTGGGGCGATTAACCAAGAAATAGGTTAATTACAAAAAGGAGTCACTAGGGTTCTTTCTTAATTTTTCCCCTTTATCAAAAATAAATTAAGTGGCGACTCTACACACACAGACATCACCCCTAGTGAACATCCCCGGCTAACCCTTCTCGTGGGCGGGCCCAGTGGCTCGGAAAAGAGAACCGATTTCCGGTGAGGGTTCACAATCTGGCGACTCCACTAGGGAGAATACTTAACTAAAGTTAAGTGCGGTTACCATTGCATTCATCTCCATTGCATTTTTCTCTTTTAACATTGTTTTGCAGGAACAAGCACCCTTTTCTAACGGAGCCTTGAAGAGATTTGGACAAAATAAAATAAAATAAAATAATATGAATTGCATTTGCATCTAATGTGCACGATTGAATATTTTTTAGCATAAAAAATGAATTTCTTCTCTCTCTTTAAAACTTCTTGAGTCGAGATAGCATGTAGTGCTAGATGGGCACGCCTCCTTGGTGATCGTCCACGGATAGCCAAAGCGTCCCACCTTGGTACCAAAAACCACTTCTAATCCTTTTAAGGGTGGCCCAAGAGTAAGTCGTACCGCTGGACCCACGCGAAACTCGTTGTTTCACATGTGGCTGGGTATATCCTTACTCTAGGTGCACGAGGATCCCTATTAGCCACTCAGTTTTCTCATGTAAATTAGAACCTTCCCCTTAGGATACCCTGGACTAGATTATTGTATTCATCCCATGACATTAAAATGAATTATGGCATGATGATGTGTGCATTCATGCATTCATACCACCTATAAATAGGGGGGTAAAAAAAGAAGGAGAGAGAAAATAAAAAAAAAGAAAGGAAAGAATAAAGGAAGGGAATGGGAATAAATGAATCATTAGAAAAATGCTATAATTGGACAAAGAGTCTATCCTATACCTCACCTTATACCCCACCTTACCCTAGATACCTAATTCTTTTCCCTTTTATCCACACAGGTACTAAGTACCATTACCTACTTCAGAATCACCACCAATAAGTCCTATACCTTCTCCAATGGCCTCCCTAAATGATATCAGAGCCCTTTTGAGAGAACAAGCTGATGAGATCAATGCCCAAATAGAAGTCAGAATGGAAGTTAGGATAACTGAAGCCCTAGCCAACCAGAAAGCTGCTGATGACGGTCCGCTTTCCGAACTTTCCGGTTTATAAGCCGAAACGAAAAATTGAAAGATTAAAGTGAAAGTGATAAAACATTTTTGGGTTTCGGTGCCGAACTAGTCGGTCTTAAAGTTGACTGTGTTTTTATTTTTTTTTTCGGATAAGGCAAGTCTGAACCAGAAAATTCCGAAGTAAGAGGCTAAAGTACGTTAGCCGAAATTTCATTTCGACTAACACCCGGATTTACCGGCCTCTCAAACCAAAACTCGTTTTCCAATTTTTAAGTTAAGTCCAATTATTTTTGAAAAGCAACTAAGCGATATTCCTAAATGGTGATTAAAATCGTTTGCGCAAAACACAAATAAGAAAGCGGTAAATTGCGGAAAAATAAAGTGCGGAAAATAAAAACCTAAATCTAATTATTCTTTCTCCGATTTCGGAGAAAATAATTACAAAACAAATCCTATAAATTTACATTCTACCCAATCATTCCCAAATTAAAATCCAAATCCTAATAATAAGCAAATTAAAGCAATATATGGAAAATTACAAAATGGTCCTCCAAATTTAGAAAATTGCAAATTAGTCCCTAATTTAGAAATTATAAAATCAAGCCATAAACATGCCATAAACCAGCTAAATCAACTAACCAATCAATTAAACATGCATAAACAACTTTTAAATGCAAATCATGCAAAATTACAATTTGGTCCTCACATTTTCCAAAAATTACAAATCTGCCCTAATCTCTCAATTCAAAATTTCATCATATTTATCATAGCAATCTATCCTAAAAGGTTCCAATTTACACATCATGAACATTTTTTTTGCAGATGGTTCACATTTTTGACAAATCTCAGATTTAGCCCCTTAACATACTAAAATTTGCATAATTAACTTACTCATTCTGTTTCATCCCTTAAACAGTCTACTGTCATGCTTAATCCGTCAACATGCAATGATCCTCATTATATAAGCATACTTCTTATGGCATCAAAATGATAAGTTCAACATAACTAAACCAAACCATACAAAACCACTTCACAAGCATTCCTAACCTCCATTACATTTCTCCATATTAACACAACAGTTTCATGATATGAAAGTAGGTTACACAACAACACAGCAATGGCAGCAAACATATACCATGTCAACAGATTCCTGACCCTTATGTTCCTATAAGCAAATCCAATGAGGTTTGAACAATACATGAAAGAAAAATATCAGGATGAAAATTGTTGTTATCAACATTTCAAAGGTAGAATCCATGTGTAATGAATGCTTGAACAGAAAGCAAAAATTACTAACCTAGAAAACAACAAGTAGATTGATAGCAAGCGAGGGCAGGATAGAACTAGAAGCAATTCAACAATGCAGTTTGTTTTATGATCATAAACAATAGCAAGGATAAACCCTAAATCACTCTAGACCAGAATATTTACAATAGCAAATACTGACAGACTTCAACAGCTCACTCATCAAGCAAAGACAACTGGTGGAACTTAAACAGAAAAAGCTAACAGAAATGTGCAAACCGGCAGCATTATAACATGTATAAACAATATGCAAATGACTTGGAGATGACCTTCTGGACATAAACTGATCTTCCCACAATAGTCCTATAAACATGTATAATCTTCCTCAACATTACCTTTAATAAATGACTACTGACAGAAGGACTCATCCAACATGCAATATAATGCATTTAAGGAAAACATAAGATCAATAAGCAAGACCAGACTACAAAGTTCATGTTTCAAGGCAGCATGAGCATGAACAACATTGGATAGCATGTGAGCATGCAGTCATCCGAACGAGTCTCTCAAATTTTTAACAAAATGCCTTGTCTCTAAACTAACAACAGCCAAAAGAAGGTAGGAACAGCAGGGAGTCATAGTGGTGGCATCACTTTCACTGCCCCAACACATTTTCATGAACATACATGCTTCATTGCTTTATGCCAAATGAACTCAAAACATACCAGAACAATCAACACAAACTCCTATGACAACTCTTAACAGAAACGGCAACAATTGAACTCAACTAGTTTCAAGCAAGAATGAAATACTAAGCAGGCAGGAAAATGATCACGAGAAAAAACTTGTTCAAGGAAAAACTAACACAGGATCCAGAAGCAATTCTACATAAGGATTAGAATAATTTCTTGTTCGCTGATTTCTAAAGCATAATGAAGGCAGTAATCTTAAAAAAAGCAAACAGAAGCAGTTTTAGAGATCAAACATTCTCAAATCATAAAAAACAAGAAAAATAAACATTCAAACAATAAAAAGCAAAACATATTATAATAATCAATCTGGTTCCCAGACCATTCCAACCATATTTAATTAAAAATTAAAAAGATAACAGGAGAATAGATTCAAATGTACCTCAGAATTTTTATCCAACACAATTACGAATTCCAGAATTCCTCTTACGAGTTTGATTTCTCAAAATTGTTTGTTTTAAAATTCAAAAACAAAAAGAAAGAAAAGGAAATCCCTAATTCTTACAAGAAGAACCCTAGTCCCCCAAATTGAAATCTGAAACCCTAGAATCTAATTCTCCCAATTATAGAAAACCCTAATGCTCTAAGGATAGAAACCCTCAAATTGCTTACAGCTTTTTTTCTCCTTTTTCGAAGCTCTCTCTAGAATCCCTCCCCCGTTGGAACCGAACCCCTCTTCAGAAAGCTCCCCTGCCTTTATAGCTCCAGAAAATCAGTTCTTCCACACTTGTCTCCTACCTCAACTGCTCCAATCCACTACGGAGTGATCTTTGGCTTCCTATCTTCCACCACTTCTGCGATTCCAGCCATGATCTTGACCGTCTTTCCTTCGTCTCCATCGTGCAGTTTCTGTTTCATCCTTCGTTGCCCACGATTCCATCCTCTTTGCGTTTATGTTTCATTTTCTTTTTTTTTTTGTTTTCTGTTTAAAAGAAACGACTTCGTTTCGTTTAAAGGCTGAAACGGCGTCGTTTTCATTCTTCTTAGGCACGCCTTCCCTTAAGTGAAATGTCGCCGTTTTATTCCTCAACAAAACGGCGTCTTCTTGCTTCCTTACAAACGGCCCCCTTCCTCTAACTTTCAGTTATTCTCATTTTCCTCCCCAGTTCTTTCCTACCGTGTGCAATCAGGTCCCTCCTACTTCTAATTCTCCTTAAATTCCTTCATTCTTCTTTAATTTAATCCCTTTCTTATTTTTCTTTAAATGTCTTCCCAAATAAACCCTTCTAATTAAATTTTAATTAATAAATACTTAAAATTTTAAGACATACTACAATTAGAAATTAAAAATATAAACTAGAATATAAAACATTTGCCTATTAATCTTAAAATTGACATTTAAGATTAAGATCAAAAGTATTCACTTAAATTATTTTTCTCTTTTTTATATTTTTGCAAATTGAAAATTAAAAACACACCAAAAAATATATTTTCTTTTTTTGTAAAAAGAAGGGAAATTTTGAGAAGTTTCTTAAATCGCACTGAAGATTGAAACATTGAAATATATTTTTTAGAAGGAAAAAATCGAACTGATTGGAATTCTGGATATCTCGAGTTTGGAACTTTTATCATCATCGGTTATTTTTCGGGGCAAAAATCAAGCGTCAACAGCTGCCCTCCTGTCTGAATTAGGAATTTGGGCAAAATGAGCCTCAGCTTCCGAAAAGGAACTTGCCAATACCCCTATTATTAATTTGGAGGACCAACCTGTTGTCAATAAAAACATTGTTTTTTAAAATTTTGTTTTAAGGGAAGTGTCGAAACTGGTCGGTCTTAAAACTGTTTACAAGAGTCGCCACCCGAAAACTCGGGAAAAATTTAAAAAAGATTTTGTTTTAAAAAAGACTCCGTTTTTATTTTAAAGGCAACTGGTCAAATTCAGAGACTCGGGTAAGGGGGTTGGGTACGACGGTTTAATTTGTTATTAAACCGCCGCCCGGTAAAAACCGGCCTCTGGTTTGTTTTTCTTTCCAATTTTTAAGTT
>CANUEY010176853.1:0-11454 GCA_948099555.1 Croton setiger
GTATCGGTTTGTAATTAGTTTATTTAGGATTTTATTTTTTCCGCACTTTATTTTTTCCGCAACTTTAATTGCTTTCTTAAATTGTGATTGAACCGAACATTAAAATTCACCGATTAGGAACATCGCTTTAGAGTTTTAAAAAATAAATCACCGACTTGACTTAAACTTGAAAAATCAATTTTGGTTAGCGAGGCCGGTTTTCGAACCGGGCGTTAGTCGAAATTTAATTTCGGCTAACGTACCCAACCCACTTACCCAACTTTGGTTCAACCAAAAGCCTTATCCAAAAATTTAAAACGGAGTCAAATTATTTTATAATTAATTTGGTTTTCTAAAAACCGGTTCCCGACGGGTGGCGACTCAAATTTTTAAGACCGATCAGTTCGGCAATAACCCAAAAATATTTTATCACTTTGTTTTTCAAAATAAAAAATCTTAAGTTTTTCGGTTTAATTAAAATCGGAAAAGTCGTCCGCCCGAATCGGGCCGTCATCAGTACCCAACCTTCTTACCCAGATAATTTGGTTCCAGACCTTGCCTTTCTTTTATTAAAGGGATAATTATTTATAAGTCCTTGAGGTTTTGCATAATATACTCTAGGGTCCCTCTATTTTGGAAATTGTATCATCGGGTCCCTCAAGTTTTAAAAATTATATTATCAGGTCCTTTCGTCCAGAAACGGCGTTAGTCAACTGAAAAACTCAGACGATTTTAATTAAAATTTTTGAAAATGACAAAATTACTCTTTGGTTTATTTGAATCAAACCTTACTAATTAAACACAATCTTTAAATCAAACCCGTATTCAACTTTTCATCTTCTCCAACTCTTCATCTTCATAATAATTACCCATTAAATCATCTCCTTTTTCTTCTCCTCTCTCTCACCTCATCTCTTCATTTCCTCCCCTCTCTCACCTCATCTCTTCATTTTCATAATAATTACCCATTAAATCATCTCATTTTTCTTCTCCTCCTCTTTCTAACCTCATCTCTTCATCTTCATAATAATTACTCATTAAATCATATCCTTTCTTCGTTCATCTATGGCCGCCACACCAAATTTCCATCATCAAACTTAAGAGAGAATAAGAGAGATAAGGGGAGAGAGAGGAAAGGGAATGGTGAAAACGATAGGGAGGAAGGGATACAGAGAGGAACAGAAACAGAGAGACGAGATAAACGATGAAGAATTAGGCAAATTGTTACAAGGTGTTATGATTACTGCTATTCTGGAATACCTAGCTGCTGAGGTAAACGATGAAGAATTAGGCAAATTGTTACAAGGTGTTCTGATTGTAAGCGGTGGAGTTTTGCCAAACATCAATTCTGTTTTGCTACCAAACAAATCTGCTACCGCTGAAAAATCTTCCTCCGAGCCTAAATCTCCCAAAGCTTCCAAATCGCCCAAATCTAAAGCATAGAGTAATTATCTCTAATGTATAATTCCAAGAGAATTTGGATTGTAGAATGGTGTAGGATTTGTTGTTTGTGTTGGATTTTGCTTTGTAGTTTATAATGTATTTATTTGATAATGAAAATTTTCATTTCTCTAGATTATTCTTCATCTTTAGCTTTTGGCACTTTTCTAAGTAATAATTTGAAAAGTTTTCCACCATTAAAATGCATAATCTGCAACAAATAGAGTTGATTTCTATGTGTTGTTTGTTTTACTGGAAAATCCCTCTTATGACTAAACCGATTAGGATTGAGTTGATGAGAGTTTTTTTTATGGGGATGATGAGTTTTTTGTTTTTTTTTTTTCAATTATTTGTTTAAAATCAATGGTGTTAATTACCAATTGATGATCTTGATGATGCAATTGGAGTGAAAAACAAAGTCTTCTGTACATGAAAGTGGCTGCTGGAAAGAGAAAGGGAAAAATAGATGAATAAGGGTAACAATGTCATTTTCATTCAATTTAACAGGCACTTAACGCTCATTCTGGACGGAATGACCTGATAGTATAATTTTTAAAATCTGGGGGACCCGATGATACAATTTCCAAAATAGAGTGACTCCAGAATATATTATACAAAATCTCAGGGACCTATAAATAATTATCCCTTTATTAAAAGATGGAGTCAAATTTTTATTTATATTGGGTTAGTTTTCTTAAAAACTAAAAATGGTTCCCGAAGGGTGGCGACAAAAATATTTTTAAGATCGACTAGTTCGGCAATGCGTAAAAACGTTTTACCACTGCTTTTTGAAAAAGAAAATCCAAAGTTCAAAATTGGATAAAATTTTTTGCTGAAACTAAAAATGAATAAAAAAACTCGCTTTTACTCCGCCGCAAATGATAACACATACACATTATCATATTATGATTATCATATATATATATATGTAACTGGAAATCAAAATGCAAAATACTAAGAAGAAGAACATCTAAAGGATCTTTGCAACTTTGCTAAAGTCATGGAGATTGCAGAAGCTGAAATACGAATCTCCAATTACAAATGCAATGCGGTGGAAGATGCAGAAATATGACAATTATATTTTTAATTCATTTAATTAAGAAATTGAAAAAAATTATTTTTAAGTACAGATTTGTTATTTACTAAATTCTAAAAATATTGTGCTATTTACTATTGAAGTTTCAAAATATTTCATATGCTACCAATTCTGAAAAAATAATAAAAACTAATTCCTTCATCCTCAAGTAAGTATGTCATTTTTAATTTTTATAAAATTAGATTGTGATTTTTCTTTTATTCTTTTCAAATATTAATAAATACATTAATTTTGAAAGTTGGATAAATATTTAAGTAAATAATATATCAGTGTTTCAATAAATAAATTTTATATTTTCAATATAATGACTATTAGTTTTTAATATTTATGAAGTATTATATAATTATGTTTTTATTAATTGTAGAAATTATATCTTAAGATTTATCTCTATATTTTAAAGAAAAATATTTGATTATCTAAACTTAGAGTATTGAAATTGAAATACATCTTATAAAGTCCCAATGGTGTGTTATACTGTTAAATTTTCTATAAATTCAGCACAAAATGAAAAAATTGAGGTTAATTTGAGCACTTTTTATTTAAAAAAAAAAAAAAGTGAAATGAAATTTCTCATTACCCGATGCTTAGTTAAGTAACCCATTGAGAGGGGTGGATAATTATAGAACCCAATTAAATTTGTAAAAAATAAAAAAATTGACCCGTTTAAAAACTCCCAACCTGCAACGAGTTAGGGATTTCACGATTCAACCCTTGACTCTTCCATCATCGCACCACCTACTCCTACTAAAGTCCAAATCGATTTCTCATGTCTCAGAGCTTCAATTTGCGTTTCTCTCAAACCTTCGCTCTATCATTTTGATTTTCACAAATAGATTTCAAAGTTTCAAATCGTTTATTCTCTCAAAAACAAAAACCAGAAAAACGAGCCTTAATCTATTATCCAAAATAAAAATGTCCTCCCCAAATAAAATCTCAAAATCCTATATAAGGTCTGGTCCTTAATTATGCTTTTTGGTTGAAGATGATGATTCTAGCGGAGGTGCGATTTGAGAAAAGGAGTGGTTCAATCTGGAAGTGAAGAATGTGACCAGAGTTGAGGCTGCTGGTGGTCGATTTGAACAAGAATGGCACAGATTACAAAGAATTAGATGGGTCATTTTTTAATCAAACCCAATGTACACACTCTCCAATTTGCGATTTTAGAGATTTTTCCCTCCTTTTCTTCTTCCTTCCAATTTTGTAGGAACTGTAATTTCTAGAAGTTTGTCTTGTTGATAAGAAATCAAAATGTTGTTGAAGATTGGTATGCAAGTGTTTAATTGTTTGTTTGTAAACTTGGATTTTGTTTGTAATTTCTAGATTGTAAGAATTTTGTCGCATTATGATTAATCGCATCACTGGAGTTTTTTTATTTCGGTGAATTTATAATTTTAGGAGTTAAGCTTCATTTAGTGGTTGTTTGAAGAGTTGTGTAATGGTGGAGGCTAATAATTCCTTCCACTTCAGTAGTGTTGGTGTTCTGCTGTATGTCAGAGTTGGGTTAGGAACAGCATGGGTGGTTGATCTGCCAAATACAAAACAAGGAGGAGAAGAAGAAGATGGAGTCGAGTCATATATTTCTTTTTTGAAAAACGGGTCATTCTTCACGAATGGATACCTGTCCATGTTAGCTTCTATAGTTAGGCTGGTAGAGCTGAAATACTGAGTTTAATTTAAGTTACCTCTGCTCTACTATGGTTTCTTTAACTCACTTGGGGTAATGGCAAATTTCTTTCTCAGTCCTTTTATTGAAAAAATACTGAAATTCACCTTAACTTTGCATTTTATGCTAAATTTGTACTAAAATGTGCTGAAATTGCAATAAATACAAAAATTCGTGTAGAAATTGTTATTTAAGCCAAACCAAAAGGATAGTCTTTTCAAAAGAGAAAACTAAAAGGATAGTGTAAACATTTAGGTATCTTTAGTATAAACATTAGCTAGTTTTATAAAACAATAATTTGAGTTCCATTTAGGGAAATAATAAAAATAGTATAAAATATATTAATTCCTTATTTACAGTTTATCTTTTGTTTATAAGTTATTTTTTTCTTTCACTTCATTTTCTGTTTACTTTTGTTTACAATTTATTTAACTTTTGTCTGTAATTTTTGTTCTGTTTTTTATTTGTTTTATTATTTGTAAATGTTTATACCTAGGGCTGTAAACAAATTAAACAGTTCGAGGTTCGTTCGGCGTTCGATTCGGAAAAAATTCGATTCGATTCGTATTCGAAATTTAAACGAGCCGAATTCGAGCCGGATTTTCGAGTTCGAATATTTCACAAACCGAACTCGAACCGAATATAACTATTCGCAAACTGTTTGTCGAACACTCTCAAAACGGTGTTGTTTTATATATGTATAAATATATACACAGAAAATTATTCTAACCCTAATTTTCAAACACAAACAGTCGCACCCCTAAACTAAACCGTTTCTCTAATTCAGCCACACCCCTAACCCACCATTAGTGGCACCGCCGTTTACTTCTTCCTGCTTGTCTGTCGCCGTTTGCTTCTCTCTCAAGTGCTCGCTTGTTGCTGTTTGGATCAATTCAAAGGTTTAGTAATTTTTATATATTCTAGTCGAGGAATTCATAGCAATGAGAGTTTTGATTTTGTTTCATTTTAATTTAATTTTATTATTTAGTGATAAAGGACTTTAATGCTTGCTGATTGCATCATTTAGTTTACTATACGTCATTTAATTTACAATTTGTACCAATTGTTTTTCTTGATTCCTCTTTTTCTTTTTATTGCTTGCATTGCTTTTATTTTATTTATCTCTCTTTTTTCATATTTTAGCTGCTTTTTTTTTTTTTTTTTTTTGAGTCTGTATGATAATAAAGAATAGATAGTTCATTTTTCTAAAGGGAAGAGGTAGTTGTTGGGTTTTACATTTTCTGGCGGTTTGCTTCTGTGTTGGCCCCTTTCACATTGACTCAAGTATGGAAATTTCAATGTTATCGTTATCATAGTAATCCAAAAAACAAATGCTCTCTGTTTTCTTGAAAGAAGCAAAGAACATATAAGAATTTACATGCTCTAATTGCTTGGTGACTGAGCATAATATGATCAACTTTTAATGAACATGTTCAGTAAATAATTTGTTTCAACTATTATAGTTTCTTCCTTGCAATTGTACCTAGTACTTTAAATATATTTAATTTTTTACAATATATTTACAATCAGTCTATAACAAGAATAAAATTCGTTTATCATTTATTTTATTTAGAATTGGCCCAGTCAACATCATCCGTTTAAATTCAAATAAAAAAACAAACAAATTACCGGATACATTATAAGACTTTACTACATATGTAACATATCATGTATATCTCCATCTTCTTCCACCGTAAATGGAAAAATTGGGATTCATGTACATATATATACATGCATATTTTATTTGAAATGATTTTTATAAGAGGTTCATATTTTTTATTTCTCTTAAATTTTGACATGGAACTTGAAATTCTTTTTACATCGATTTTTTTTAAACTCTTTTCTTTTCTTTAATTTTTTTTATGTGGAATATGAAAATTAAATTTTATCATATGTTATATAATTAATAAATACTTTACACACTCCTATATAAATTTGGAATCATATTTGCTTAAAATCTAATTTCTTTTTAAACTTAAAACAACCCTTCTTGTAGGACTAGTAATAAGATCAGAACTCATTTGAGCATTTAAATCCATTATTAAGATCATTATGCAATATACCATTATTAAGATCATCATGCAATATATTTAAAAGAAAATTTAGAAGGGTAACTCTGCAGTTCATATTACCAGATTCAGAAGCGTTTGTCCTAAACAAAAATATAAACACACTGATTCGCTAATTGCTTAACAAAATACACATTAAATTTAAAAAATAAAGATCTAAAGATTTGTTTATAATCAAAAATTACTTCCAACTTAATAGGAAGTATCATAAATAATTAAAAATTAATAAATATTCTAATATTATACTGTTTTGATAATTGAAGGACTTAAAAATTAATTTTAAAAATTAGAAGGATCTCAAAGCAGATTTATTAATTCCAAAGAACATTTTCCCAAAAAAAAGAGTGATTAGATACATGTAAGCAGAATGAACGAATTAATGAAGTTAGATTGTTTTAAAAGAAAAGTGTAAAAAAGAAAAAAAAAAAAAAAAGAAGGTGGGCAGTCAGTCACCAACCCACGCACTGCGCCAGTTGTCCCTTCGAAAGGCCACACCAAACCCTCTTTAGTCTTTACCCACTTCCTGCACCCATCATCAACAACTGCATTTTCAATTTTATTTTCTTTATAAATTATATCTGAAATTTAATCTTCAACTTATACTTTTGATTGAACTGAATAAATTAAATCTTGCATAATTGACTTTTGATGCCAGATTTTGAGATACTAAGATCTATATTCATTTTTTAATGAATCTGTTAATCATTTGACAAAATATAATTGGTAACAATTCTTGTAATTTTTCACTTTTCTTCTACTCCCTTAGTTTCATCCGCTATTTTTTGTGGTTGGTTTTTATTTATGATGGGACTACCGACCAATTCATTATCGTTGACTGCTCTTTTATATTTATTTTATGTAATCTAATTTTTGTCTAATAATTTTTTAATTTATTGTTGTTTAGCCTGAATTCTACATTAGAATTTAATTATTATAAAATTAGAAACCTACAATTTTCTTTAGGAGTCCGATAGTGTTCCTCTAATGAGGTTAATTTAAAAAAAAAAAAAAAAAAAAAAAAAAAAAAACTTTAATGAGGTTAATATTCACTGGAATATTATTGTATATAAAATTTTGTTGTTAGTAGAGAAGAGTTCATTAGCCTTTGCAATTTTTTTTTTAAGAAATTAGTTGTGCAATTTTTTTTTTTTTTACAAAAATTATTTAAGTTTCATTTTGAAGCTTTTCTAAAAGATTTTTTGAAAACGGGTAATTAAGGTGTGATCTTAATTGATCATTTTACCTTACACAAAAATTGTGGAATGTGGAGGTCTCGAATTCAATTTTTATTGACCATATTGTTGGATTCACGCTTGTGCCTTGCGCAGGACCCCAAAACGCACGCCTCTTATGCCGTTTTGGTCCTTCTTCAACCCCTCGACAGAAACCTTCTTCCCAGAAACCTCTGTTTTCCCGATAGACTTTTCCGGCCAAATTCGGCCTCCCCAGCTAATTTCCCGGCCTAACTTCAACTCAAAACATTAACCTAACTTCCCTACAAACTTCCCCAATGGATTTAAGCTTCCCATGTAACCTATTTTTCTCTCACTCTCTTCTTTTTTCCAATTATTCCCGTCTGTCCCCTGTTTTTGATAACCCTCTGATTTCTTTATTTTCCGGCCAACCCAACGGCCTTCTCTTCCTTCTAACCTCTTCCTCACTTTCCCTAGACTGTAAGGATCACAACCCAATAGGTGTTTTGGCTGTCTTCTCTCTTTTCTCTTCTGGTTTCTCTCTTTCTTTCTTTCTCTCGTTTTCTGCCTTATTTTCGGTTTTCTCTCTTTTGCTTCTGTTCTCTAGCCAAATGACCACATTCAATCCTTAAAAATAATTCTATACCTCATGCTTATAATTCCAGAAGGCCAACTTTCCACCTCCAGCTTGTTAAATTAACAACAACTTACTTAACACACTAAACCCTTAACTTAGGGTTTTCTAACTAACCTTCCAAAAACCAACTTCACAAATCAACCAAAATTCACTTCCTAAACTGGATTTCAGTAACATTTTATGGTCAAAACCATTAAAATAACATATGGGTAAGGTTTCGTAAAAATCGGAATCCAAAAACGAGTCGTCGTTCGGTCAATGCCCTAAACCGACTCCGAAACTCGACGTTTTTCGCGGAACCGAAAGCGTACGACGTCGTCCCATAATTAGGGTTCCAAAACTCTTTAAAACATATTCAAAAACATACCAAAGTCATATAGTTCATATTTTACGCGATTTCGGCATTTTCCGATCACGCGGGTCCGAAAACCCTAATTAGCTCCGTTTGTGCCTTTCGACGGTAAACGAGCCTAAAACATAACTTGTTTCTCTTATTTAAATCATATATATTATCAAATATAAATCATATAATCCATAATTAACTTATTTATCACATTAAATCATGATGCATTTTAATGAAAATGCATAAAATGCATGAAATGACGTCGGATTGACGTAGGGTTTAGGTCCGAGGTGTCACAACTTAGGAGAGTTTCTTGGAAGAATTTGGTGGCAAGAAACGGTAGGAAATCGTTGGAAATCTTGCTGGAAAACAAGTACAGAAATAGAGCAGAAAATAGAGGCGCGAGCTGGCTGGAGGAAGAAGAAGCTCTAAAACGACAGCACAGGTTGCGTTTTGGGGAATTTTTCCTCCTAGGTATCTGAACTTGGTAAATTTCATTTTAGCCCCTAAATTTTATAATGTAATGCAATTTAGTCCTTCCAGTAAAGTTTTAATTGTTTTCAATTTAGTCCTGCTGGATTTAAGTTCTAGTAAACTTCATTTTGGTCCCTGACGTTTTGGAACATTTTCAATTAAGCCCTTTAGAACTTTTAATTATTTTCAATTGGGTCCATCCGTCCAAATTGATTCCAAAAAATTATAATTTGACCCCTGTACTTGTTGTCGAACTTCAAATAAGTCCCTAAAAACTTTAAAAATTATTCAATTAAGTCCTTTTTAGTTTAAATTGAATTTATTCTTATAAATTGGATCAATTGGTAAATAAATTGAGTTAAATTGTTATAGATATTGTTAAATATAATTATTGCATAATAAATTAACTTTGAAAATTAATTCAAATGATATTTTTAATATATAAAATATATTTTATAAATTAAAATTCAAATGAAATAAAAATATTTTATAAATAGAATTAAGTTAATTAAAGAGAATAAGTGTTTAATCATGCATCACCTCATATATGAATTATTTGCATGGAAGCTTAGATATTTTCTACATTGAATTATATAGGAGCACTGAGTATAGGAGGGCAGCGGGTAAAACAACAGAGACCCGATCTTGTTTGCAATTTACAAGGTCAGTGTAAACTTACTTACTTGTACTATTTTGAAATGATTTGTTTATTGAAATCATGAGTCATATATGAATTTAAATTGTTTTGGATCAGTATTGAAATACGATCAACTGATTTATTTGATTATTGAAAATATGTGATATTTGATTTATTTGGATCGGTACTGGAGCCGATCAATTGAATTGTTTGCTTTGATTATATGATAATTGAACTATTTGGACCGGTATTGAAGCCCGGTTATTTGATATTATTGATAATTGAATATATGTGATTTGGTCATTGAGTTAGTAATGAAATCCGACCAATTGAACTATTGGAACTTATTATTTGAAGTTTAACTGTTTTGAGCAGTACTATAGTCCAGTTAATTGTACTTATCATTTATTATTAAATGATGTTTATTTGTTTGGACCAGTACTGTAGTCCGGTCAATTGAATTGATTGTTATTAAATATATGATGTTTAAATTGTTTGAAATAAATGTTTTAATTATTTCGAATAATAAGAGTTGATTAAATTATTTGAAATAAATGTTTTAATTGTTTTGAATAATAAAGGTTGACTAGATTACTTGGAATAAATAAGTTAATTGTTTTGAATAATATATGTTGATTAGATTACTTAAAAATAATGAGTTAATTGCTTTGGATATTATAAGTTCATTAGATCACTTCGAAAACATGAGTTAATTGCTTTGGTTAATATAGGTTGATGAAATTACTTGGAGTAAATGATTTACTTGCTTTGGATTATATAGGTCAATTAGACTGTTTGAAACAATTGTTTTTATTGTTTTGAATAATATATGTTGATTTGACTGTTTGGATCAAATGGTATACGTGCTCAGGATTATGTATGTTGGTTTATCTATTTGGACCATTACTAAAACTGGTTAATTAAATTGATTGATATTAAATATATGTTATTTGAATTTTTTTGATCGGTACTGATATCCGATCAATTGAGTTATAGTATTTGATCATTTGATGATTTATCTATTTGGATTGGTACTTAAGTCTGATCGATTGAATTATAGTACTTGATCATTTGATGATTTATCTATTTGAACCGGTACTGAAGTCCGGTTATTTGAAATTATTGATGATTGAATATGTGATTTGGTTATCGAGTCGGTATTGAAATTTGATCAATTGACTTATTGAGATTTATTATTTGATATATACTTGTTCGGACCGGTACTAAAGTTTGATCATTGAATTATATTGAATATTATGATAATTATTTATATATCATACAAGTGCATTCATACAAGACTAGATAAAGGAGTTGTGACCATCTTAACTAGTATTTGCAAATTTCACAGACGAGACCTACAAGTCTCTACATGATTTGACGGATAGACCTTCGGGTCAACATATGATTACAAATGGACCTTCAGGTCAATATATGATTATAAATGGACCTTCGGTCA
Organism: Croton setiger; assembly: GCA_948099555.1. Lineage (NCBI taxonomy): Eukaryota > Viridiplantae > Streptophyta > Magnoliopsida > Malpighiales > Euphorbiaceae > Croton > Croton setiger. Next base: position 10,988 of record CANUEY010176853.1, read on the forward strand.
ATATATGAATATTAAATAGATCTATGAAACATTCAAGTCTATGTTACTGGCCAGCCATTTGTTATTTGTTATTTGTTATGTGACATTTCCGGACAGTACTTGGCTTGATGGGTCACAACAAAATTAAATGGAATTATATGACATTTGCATTGCATATTGCTATGTTTCGACTGTTATTATTGTTGACGTCGCCGAACAGTAATCGGATTCGCAAAATCCCACCTCCCTTGATCGGGAGGGTTTTATTCGCGGGTTCGTTTTTCTTTTACAAAGAAAATGATTCTTTCAAACGGGTCTCAAACAAAATGTTTTCTTTCAAAGAAAATGGTTCGGTTTTTCGGAAACCGAATACGGGTTTAGGCGATAAAAGCCGTTTTGGATATTTGCCGAAACTAGTCGGTCTTAAAATTTATTTTGAGTCGCCACCCATATCGGGAACCGGTTTTTACAAAAACCACAAAAATTCA
>CANUEY010176863.1:0-34886 GCA_948099555.1 Croton setiger
ACTAGATCCAACAATGATATTGTTGATAGGGATGAAGATCAATTTCACGAAGAATCCAACAAATCCCATCACCACGAATCCAATTGCCGTACGAAACGCCACCTTAGTAAATTCTGCAATACGAAACAGCAGAAAATAAAATAAAAACAGCATATCTTTTTAGCAAAATCAACAGGAAATCATGATAAAAACTCACCTTTGCGATCGGGCTTGTGGCATCGCTTGACGAGTCGGACGCTGTCCTTAGCGAAATCTCGAAGAGGATCAAACATTGTATCGATAGCGTCCATTTTTTCTGCAAGTTTTACCCAAAGAGAGAAAGTTGAACGAGATCTGGTGGTAGAAGGGTGATGAGATTTATGTTTAATGGGATATAGTACAGATTGAAAGTATCTTTAAATTCATATTTACCAGAATATCCCTGATGACGCTATGTGGTTGGACAAATTAGTCCTTGCCCCATGAACGGCGTCGTTCGGCTGTTATGAAAATGTCCATATTGACAAGGGAACAGTCAATCGCTCAAAACAAGTAATCTAATCTAACCGATTAAAAAAAAAAAAAAAAAAAAAAAAAAAAAAAAATCTAATCGATTCTAGGCGAACCATGGGAAACAAAAATCACTAATCAAAATAGTTAAAAATATAATATTATTAATTAAAAGGGTCATTTATAACTTTCAAAGTAACAAAATAATAATAATAATACCTACAAGTTTTATTTTTCTATAAGTTTATAAAATGTTTAGGGAAATGTTTTCCACAAGTTTATTACTAATTTTAAGAAAACCTATTTTTCTGCCAAAATTCCAACAATAAAAATTTTCCAGCGAGATCACATGCTCTTCACATTCTCTAGCTGCCTTTGAAACACGATAGAAAATCTCTTATTGATGACTGAACCATAATCAGTTGGAGAACTTCTTCGAATGTAGCCAGAAACCTCTTCGAATGCCATTACAAACCATGAAAAGATATTTATTGTTCTTCCTTCATTCTTTGTTTTAGGATTTTTCGTCGATCTTATGTCATACTTCATCAATTTCAACTGGAGCATTTGCTGTGACGGCGTGGCTATTAAATAATGGTCAAATGTATAGTTTTCCCTCATGAATTTTACTTAAAAAATCGACTTGCTCTTAACGTGTATCGATTTTCCTTGAACTTTACTAAATTGTCTCATTTATGTCCTTCTTTGTTCCTTAATCAAATCATCTTTGTCCTCCGAGTGTGGGTGCATGCACGTTCAAGGTTATTTATAGTTGTCCTTAATTCACACATTGGTTTGGAAAACTTATTCAGTTGACGTGCGGGATTGAGAAACCACAATGTTGGTATGATAAAAAGGTTAGAACAATGTCCCTTTTAATTGGCCTAGGAAAAGGTTTGGATTGAGTTGATTTTTGTCTGAGTATTTAAAAAATTTGTGTGGGTTTTGTTATTGGTGTGAGCCTAATAAAGTGGACTTTGGATTAGTAAATTTTGATATTCACATGAAGACTATTGAATGAGAGTTTGTCTTTGGGAAGTCAATTTTGTAAAAGAGGGATAAAGGCACTTGGAAGTTGTTGGTACAATGGAGAAGAGGAATTTGAGCTTCATTGTTTTTTCAAATGTAAATTTGCTAAGGCAGTATGGTTCTTATAGATGATAAGGCTCAGAACTGATGACTTAGAAGGGAACAACATAAGAGAGGTATGGAATTAGTTTACAAAGCAGCAGAAGCAACAAGATTGGCAACATTTAAATTTAATTGCTTTTGTGTCTATCGTTTGCTGGAATTTATGAAAAAACAAGAATTGCAAATCATTGAAGGTAAGATTTTTTAATTTGATTAGGTAGCGGGAAAAGCTTTTAGTGAAAATGAAGAATTTCAAAGGGCTATCAGAAAGTAGGATGGTAAGATTACATATTCACAGGGTAAGATCCATGAGTAGTGCTTGGTCCAAGCTCTAACATATGTTTGCATCAGATATACTGGATGGCGGTGATAAGTGCATTTCATATAGAGTTTTATGCCCCTATTTTAGGTTGTTTTCTTATTAAATTAAGTTAAATTTGTTCGTTGAAGTGTGTTTTTAGGTAAAATGCAAGATACTTGTAATTTTGGAACTTAATTTCAAAAAGGAGGCAAAATACCAAGAAAATGAGCCAAAACAATGCAAGTTAGGAGAAGTTAAGCAGAATACGGGTAGGACATGCCCGTGTTCGAGCCTGTGTGCACCTTTGCTTGCTAATTGAATTTCAGCACGACCAGATAACACGGTCATGCACTAAATAAACCAACTCATGCTGCGTTGAAAAGAGAGCACACAACTGTGTGGTATGCCCGTGATCGAAAATAAGACTATAGAAGGAAGCTATTTGTAGCCTAATAAGAGGAAAACCATTTTTAGATTTTTTCGACAGAAGTCTAGAGGCAAAATCTCAATGAGACTTCAAATAAAATCCAAGAAAAGAAGACTATGAGCTTTATTGAAGATTTAGAAATGCCTTATTTGCATTCTATTTCTATTATCTCTTCTTATGTTCTCTTTCTCTTAGCTATAAACTAAATTGTTTAAGTTTGTCTCTGGATGTTAAGGAAGCCTAACTAGGAGTATTGATGTTTTAATTTTTTTTGTTATTAAACAAAGATTGCTTGAGTTGCTTTATTATAATGATGCTTACATGCTTAATCTCTAATGATTTGTTTGTCTATTAGTTAAAATATTGATTTTTTGTTACTAAACCCGAGAGGGCATAAGAGAATGAATCATTAGTGCTTTGATGCCTAACCTTTTTACTAGTAAGGAATGCTTATTAGTTAGGGTTTTATCTTTTTTGTTACTTGTCTCAAGAGAGCATAATTTGAATAGGATACTCATAGGGTTGAGAGTTTCTGAGTGCCTAGAGACGGAAGGGATTATTTGGTTTTATAGTTTTCTTAACATTAATGCGTAACCCAATCTGAGTATTGACGTGCAAAGATGCCTACTAACAATTAAGGCATAGGGGTTTAGATAGCATCCGAGAGGGAGTCTAAACAATTATTATGGAATGCCAATTCAACATCTTGCAATGTATTTAATTCATTTATCTTTAGGGATGGATGATCAATTAGGAGGATTCAATATTTGAATAAATGCTTTTCTACATTGATTCTTGAACCAATTTGCTTTTGTTTGTATTTACTCTTTCTTTTATTTATTTTATTTTTACAAATACAAACCTACTAACTATTGATCCGCTAAACAATAATTTAAGCTTGAGCTAGTACTTGACTATTTCTGAGTGGAATGATACTTTACTCACACTTTATTACTTGATCGATTCATACACTTGTGATTTGGGACAATTAAGTATTTGGTGCCGTTGTTAGAAAACTTTCAATATTAGCAATATAGTAGCAATTTTTCATTTAGCTTTATTTTCTTTTTGTTTTAAGTTAGTTGTCTTTGGTTGTGATTTTAAGTACGTATACCAATGTATGTGTTGACGCTCGATTTTTTCCCTAAGGAAAAATCAAAAAGAGAAAAAGTTTAATTAAATGTTTTTCAATTGATTTTGATTTTAATTTTAGAATTAATTAAGCATTTTTATTTTATCCCATTTTATTTGATTAATTGTAATTAATTCTTAATTTTCATTTTTAATTTTGTTGTGCCTTATTTGGAAGGAAAAAAGGAGAAAAAATGAATTTAATAAGAAGAGGGGAGAAATTTGAAGGGAAATAGAAGAAGATAAGAGAAATTGAAAGAAGAAAGAAAAGGAAAAGGGCAGAATTAAAGGAAGAAGGAAAGAAAATGTGTTAAAAAAAGGAATTAAAAGAGAAAAGGAGGGAGGTAAATAGAATAGGAATTTGAGGTTGAATCGAACCAGAATTGGTTCGATTCAAAATTTCTCTCTTCTGGTTTTAGCCGCTCAAAACGCAACACTTTGCCTTAAACGACGTCGTTTCTTTAAGTAATGAAACGAAGTCATTTCATTAAGGAAAAACACAGTGTACATGGAAAAATGGCGATGTTTTGCATTCAACAAAAAAAAGAAAAGAAAGGAATGCAGACGCAGCAGAAGAAAGAATAGAGACGCGGTGAAGAAAACAAAAGGAAGGAAGATTTAAGACGAAGCAGAAGAATGAGAGTTGAGAGAATTCAGAAGGATAAGGATGAGGATGAAGATGGAGACTACGAAGCGATAGAAGCAAAAGAAGGCACGTGAAGGAATGAAGAAGAGGTGGAAGCCTCTGCCTACAAAAGGATGAGAAAAAGTTTCGAAGGGAGGTTGGTTTTCCAACGAGAGAAAAAAAGAAGAGAAAACAGTAAGCTTTCTTTGAAATTAGGCCTTCAAATTAGTGTTCTTCTTTGAAATTGGGGAATTTCTTTAAAAGTTAGGGTTTGAAAACTAGGAATTTGGGGAATTCTTTAAATTAAGGTTCCTTCACCTTTCTGATTTGAAATCAATTCAAAGCCAGGAAGCATATTAGGGGATTTTTCTTCAGTTTTCTGTAATTGTTTTTTGAAATTCTTTGGACAAAGAAATTGTACTTGTAAAGAACCTGAAATTTTTTCTGTTGGAATCATTTCTAAAGGCCTGAGTTTCAAGGTACTTATTAGCTTCTTCACTAGTTTATCTTTCTGTTCCATAATGTTTCAGTTTGTACGGGAACCAAATTAAATTTTGGATATGTGTTTTTTGAGTTTTTTGTTGATTCATGTGTTGCTCCCTGTCAATACCTCAGTCTGTACAATTAGGGTAAAGTTTTATGATATTGCTGCCTTGAGTGTGATGTTGTTGGTGTTTTGAGTTCTGGCCTGGTTAAGTTGCTTTTCTTGGTAGGTTAATCTAAGAGCTTAATTTTGAACAAAAATGATTCTTATTCAAGAGGTCTCTGCCTCTGATGGTATATGTTTAAAGTTCCTTAGTTCCGATTAATCCTCTTTACTTTAGATTTGCTTCTTTCTATTTATTTTCAGCTTTCGTATCAATTTGGTACTTATAGCTTCTGTTTTTTATCCAGTTTCTATTTCAATTTGTTATTATCAGTTTCTATCTTCAACTTTAAAAATGTATGTTCAAAGTTTCTATTTTATGAACCAAAATTGCCAAATGAAGTTAGTTTTGAGGATTTGCTTAAAACATTTGTCTTGTCTCACCACTTTGAACAGTAAGATGTTGTTATATTGGCTTGATTTCAATGCTTCTGCTGTGTTAAGCCTTTAAAGATGCAAGTTTGGCTCTGCCTGTTTTTATTTTGATTCTAGTCTTGATGCAATTTGGAACTGCTTCACCTCTTCATTTCTTATTCTTTCTTTGTGTTTTCTGTGTTAAGCTCAGTATGTTGCCTAAATGTTAAGGGAATCTAGGAGTCAATCTTAGGCACACCAGTTTATGTCTTGAATTTCTGTTCTTAGTTTTTCTATTGGTAGAAATGTTGTTCAAATGAGCTAGACTTCTACTTTCTTCATTTTTTATGTTGTTTTCCCTATTTACTACTGTCACAGCTAGTTAATTAATTATTGTTGAAAGTTTACATGTAATGAATGCTGTTTTGAGAGATTAAAAAGGAATAGAATGACTGTTTTCTAAAATCTTAGGCATTTTAGGTATTGTTTTTGAAATTTACGCATTATCCTTGACTGTTTTGAAAAATCTTTAAGTGGAAGGGTTAGTTTTGCACTATAGAATGCCAAAAGTTCTATTATGATAATTGTAGCACATTTTGATGATTGTTTAGCAATTTACATGTTTAAGGGCTAATTGCATAACTTCACATGACTTAGGGATCATACTGAATTATTACATAATTCAGTAATTATTACATAATTAGGGACTGTTTTGTCAATATTATTTGTTCATGGACTGTTTTAGTAAGCTTGGCATGTCTTGGGGGCATTTTAGTAATTTTCATAAATATGATGACCTTTTTGTAATTTCTAAAAATGTTATGTACTTTTTTGTAATTTTCACATGCATACTTTAAATATTTAATTTACATGTTTCGGGGACAGGGAGGGGTTTATAGGATTTTAATAATTAATTCTAGGAACTAAAAGGGTAGAATGTAATTTATTAGGCCTTTTTGTATTATCCTAATAAAAAAAAATAATTAGTTTTAGGATGTGAATGATTTATATTTTCGTACTTTAATTTCCGTAATTTATCGATTTCAATGTTTAAATTTTTTTTCTCAAATGACCAAAAAACACCAATTAGGAATATCGATAAAATTTAATCAGGCAACAACTTCTTTTTCAAAACAATATTCAAACTTAAATTTTGAAAATTAAATAAACCTAACAGGCGGATTTTGTTGGCCGATAATTTAAGTTAAACTTAGATCATCGTACCTTATCTCCTTATTCAGATTTCAAATTTTTTACTAGTGTTTTTAGAATAAAAACGGAGTAATTTTTTAAAAACTAAATTGATGTCTTAAAATCGGATGAGAACTCAAAAATGTTCTTAAGACCGACTAGTTTCGGCATGCGCATTCCAAAAAATATTTTATCACCTTTTTTTTTAATAAATCAAATTTATCATCACCAGTATAACCTGTACTGAATCTTTGTATTTTCTTGAGCTAGATTCGAAAATCCAACAAACACTTTGAAGGAAGATAAGAGAAAGGAAAAGAGTTCCTGAAGAAATACAAGAAGAATCAATAGAAGAGACATGCTTCCAATAATTTTGAGATAAAAAGAGTGTAATTCAAATGGTGCAATAGTTTAATGGGTTCCCAAACCAGCATCCCAATATTGTATATTAGTGATGATTATTTTATTTTATTAAATTAATAATAACAATAAATTTATTAAATTATCTATCTATATCTATATAACATATATAAATTGTAATGACAAATTGTGTGGCACAATAGAAGAGGCCAAAAGCTTACTTGACTTTTTTGTGATTTTTCTAATTTTACAATAATTATATTAAATATAAAAAAGACTTTTCATTTTCTTTTGTGTAAAACTAAAAATTACTTTAATTTCAACTAATTGTAATTAATACTCATATATTTTAATTTTATTATTATTATTATTATTTGTTTAGTAATAATCAAATCAAATTAATAATAAAAATTTAATTTATAATAATTAATTATTTTAAATATTATAATAATTGATAGTTGATAATAAAATTATTTAAGTATTACATTTCTTAAAAAATTAATTTTGTAGTACAGTAACATTTAAAATTTTCTCAATTATTTATCTTAATAAATTTTATGAAACTAATAATTAAAATATTATTTTCTATTATTTTAAAATAAATAATGCAATAAAAATTTAATATAACAACGGTTTATATATAACTTTATTATATATATATTTCATGAATCAAGATTTTAATTTAATGTTTTAAATATTAGAAAAACTTGTATAGTTCGAATTCATATACATAATAAAAATAAAATGTTTATACTAATACTAAATAAACAGTTTGCAGTATTAATTTTAGGAATAGTATAAATAAAGTTGGATGTATGAATTTAAGTTGTCAATGCTTCAAATAATAAAAATTACCGGCGAATTAAAATATTTTTTAAATATCAATCTTATCTTGTGCCTTCATAGTCTATGCATTAGTCTCACCTCTAATTGATAAAATTATATTATCCAAGTATCGTGCGGATGTGTGTGTCTAATCTGCTTATATATTCTTACCTAATTTAGGTGTTTATTATTGTAGGAGAATAAAAAAACATTCTACACTTTATCAAATATGTTTATTGATTTTTCACTAAAAGAATTAGGGATAAAAAACAAAATCATATCACAAAACATAACCTAACTCAATCATATCACAAAACATTAGAAACTAGTCTAAGAGTCTGTTTAGTTTAGCTGTTAACACTAACTAGTAGCTGATATCTGTTGATTCAAATTGATGTTTGACAAAAATACAATAATTTTTACAATTAGAACATAAAATTATCAAAAAGCGTATAATTATCTTAAAATATTAATTTTCATTTTATTTTAATAAGATTAATATATTTCTAATATTAATTACTTATCCGCTGAAATGAAAAAGTTCTAAATATGAACTTATTGAATCAGCAGCTGTTTGTAATTTCTAACCGCTATCAGCTGCTGATTTTTAAAATTTATTAAACACCCAAATTTATCAATATTTAACTTCTTTCAGTTGTATAAATCAAATTCCCTCTAAATCATTACATGTATGTGTTCATCATTTGTAGGAGAATATACAAAGACATATATCACACATGAATATCATTTTTGTACAGATTATAATTCAAATAAATGAAATTAGATATTGTGGAAGGGACTAAAATATATTGTCATCTCCATAAGAAGCTGATGATAGAGACCAAGAGTTATGATAACCATGCCATTTATGACTAAATGAAATTGCTCAATAATAAATCAGATAAATGATGCAACTTTAAAATGGAGAATTTGATGGTTTTTTTTTAGTGGTGATTTTTGGGTAGTCAATGATTTTTTTTAGGGGCATGTTATTCAAAAAATAAAAATATATTCGCCATAGAATAATTATGTGGGTGCCAATGGCTACAATTAAACTAAACTATACTCAACAATCAATATAGTTTCATGAAAATTACAGTTGCAATAAAGAATTACCCATCTCAATAACACATTCCTCTATACAAATATTGTTAATTAGGGAAAATAATACATAACAACATAGTTATAGTGATTTAATTTGATTAATTAAACAAATTAATGCAGCAGTATAATATATGATTTGATACTGTAATCATTGATTACATGATCAAATGAAATATTATAAACCATAAAACTTCTTAAAAAATTATAAATGTCAATTTTTTTACATTATTTTTAGTTTTTGAACTTTTTATTTTTTAACGTACATTGTAAGTGTCTATTAATTTAGGTGCTTGTTATTTTAAATTATATTAAAATAAAATAATATTAATTAAAATTTATAATAAAATAATATTTTTTATTAAAATATTATTTAAACTTAATTAATTAATAATCAAAATAGTATTACAAATCATTTTAATATAAATTGATTAATTATAAATAATTATATAATATTACTTATTATAATATAATTTGAATCCTAAATAATTAATAATTAAATAGTATTTTATATTAGAATATGATTTAAATTTAATTAATCACTAAATAATTATATAAAAACAACTATCTTCGATTATATTGATTTTATAGAGTTATTTTGTAAGAATCCAATCACTTTTATAGATAAATCTTTTTATTTTTTGTGCATATATATATAAAAGAAGCTCAAATTTGGATAATATACATGTATTTGACTTAAATTTGGGTTTGTTATTTAAACAATGGTTTAGTATCGAATACTGATTTCTAATTATAGAATTAAGCGAATAAAGAGTACCGAGTTTTCCAAACGGTAATAATATTCGTCAATGAAAAAGTGCTCACCACATGCTATGGTTATGTGTTTATAGAATCCTGATGATGTAAAACAATTTTGAAAAGGGCAGACTTGAAAATTGGACGAATTATAATAAAACCAGTGCTTGAATAGCCATTCTCAATATGATCCATCACATGGCCTTACATGTCTTATTTTACATATTGAGCAGAAATTTTATTTATCTATTTATTTGTTTTATTATGTTCTTAGAAATTCAATATTAATCAGAATAATACTACAATTAAAAATACCTCTCATTTTGAAAAAATATCATCAAATGTCAAAAAGGCTTATTTTGTTAGGTCAGAATTTATTAAATAGAAGAATTGCATGCAGCAAGACTGTTCTATTGCATTAAAACTGAAGCATAACATGCAGCAGCCCTTAAGATGAATATAATAATTCACAATTCCAAATCAAAATCTACAGTAACTAAATGGTCGCACCCAGATTCAAAATATTTATAAATAAAGAAGGGACCAGCAAAAAAAAAAAAATTCTCAAATATTGCTCTGCAATTTGCTGAACTCTGCTGTGCTGTACCAAATAATTTCTTCCAAAAAACACTGGCAATTCTCAAAACCTTACTTAGAATATACAAACATCATTATAAGATGGGAGAACTCGAGTTCCGACAACTTAGTTTATTTCTGTTCTCGGAATGAGCCACCAGAGTTTCCATAAAGATGTGCATAGACAGACTTAGTCCTATGCACAAGAATCAAGCTCAAGATAACTGCGACGATGCAAAATCCTGACATGATCATAGAAGTGAGGAAGTAGCAGACGGCACCTTCGCACTTGAGTGGTTCATCCAGAAGGAGGCCTGAAACGAGTGATCCAGCTTTCCAGATACTGTTATGAGGCTCTTGTGCTTGCCTTTCAGCTTCTTGGTCATATATTCTACTGGCAATTAGACCGGAGAAGACAAGAGAACCTGCAGGATTCGCTAGAGTAAGGAAATTATAAAGAGCTCCGAACTTTTTCAATCCAAACAACTCGGATGCAGCGGCTGGCACGATTGCCCAATGAGCCCCATAGCCAAGACCAATCAATAAAGTACCGATGTACATTGCACCAGGCCACCCAAAAGCAAAGAATGTGTGTCCAATTGCCATAATAAACTGAGCAACAGCCATTGCCACCGGCCTTGGATACGCGTAGTCCCTGCATAATATCGAATATAGAGAGTGATTGAATAACTTGATGTCAATACTCAGATTGAAACATATTCAACATTCAGGAGAAAGTGAAAAAACTTCTTACTTCACAATAATCTCAGAGAAGTAACCCCCACCAACGCGGCCAAGAAAGTTCCAAATGCTGATCATGGACACAAAGATGTGTGTATTATTATATCCTAGAGACTGGCTCATTTGACCCAGGTTATCAATCACAGTCAAACCAGACCCAGAACCCAACAAAAGGGAGAAAAATATAAGCCAAAAGTCTGCCTTAATCAGTGCCTGCATCAAGGTGAAATCCTCACCTCTATGCGGACCTCTTCTCCTTTTGACTCTCACTGCTCCTTCTGCCGCTGCTTGGAATAATTTTGCCTGCAACTGTGCAATTCTTTTTTGCCTCTCTGATGCGGGAAGCAAGTCTACTTCCCTAGGCTTCTCATCTTCCACCTCACTGAGCAATACCTCAGGAGTTTCTGTTCCAGATCTTCCTGCCTCTTGTTTCTCGGGCTTTGGTAAAAGAGCCTCCTCTACTGGATTTCTTGGTTCTTCAAGAAAGCTCAACGAAATAGGAATCACAATAGGAAGCAAAAGGAGAAGAAATAGAACCACTGTAAAAATTTTGACAATAGTGTGGTTCACATCGACAAGATCTTCTACAAGCATGACCCCCATCAAATAAGCAGCCAAAAGAAGGCATACACTATATACAAACGTAAAACTTGTGGCATCAGACGATCTAACTTGTTTGTGACCTCCAACAGGCCTTACCATGAACATTAGAGCAATTACTACCATTGCTGGCCCTACTGCAACCATAAATATGAGTGATGCGTGATTAGGAGAATGGATCATTGTATATATTTGCGTCAAAATTGCACCACTTAACCCAGCAAAGCCTTTTAGTATTCCCACCACAGGACCCCGGCTTTTGGGAAAGTTTTGTACACACGATACCAGAGCAGCTGTATTGAAGTAGGTTTCACCATTGTTCCCAATAAATATAAGAATGCACATCTGCATATCACAAAATATATCAACATTTAATTTTAAGATATGATAAGTTTTAGTAAATCTCTTTGACCAAGTGAGAATGTGGAGAACAATCAGACAGAAAGTCTATGAAATATTTAGCAGAATGCGGCCGATATCACATCAACCCTATAACAGAAGCAGTGTATTCTATCAATTTCAATAATATTAAACACCTCCATTCATAAAACAAACAGGACCAGCAATGAAATTTTCACTCATTTTAGCTCCAAATTGTTTGGAGTTTAGGGTTTTTATTTATTCCTATTTACACCATATCATACATAAACAAAAAGAGATCAGATAGCATATTCAAATACAAAGAAGATATTCCCAAAAAAAAACAAAAAAAAAAATACAAGGAAGAGCACTATATGCTGTGATTAAAGATTCACATGCACTCTACACAGGGCAAGGACAAGTTCCATTTTTTTTTATGACATATATAAAGAAAAATGTTGACAACATGTGGAACCTGACTCTACTTAAAGTTTTTTATTTATACAACATGTGAAGTATGACTCAACCTCGTATTTTTCTCAAAAGAAAATGCATCTGGATCATATGATATCTAAGGGAAAAAAGTAGTCTTTTATATAAATTAGGACGCATCATGATAAAATATGAACGGAATTACACTTTGTTTTCAAAAGCTCAATTTATACAGTTATGCTGAGGAAGTGCTTGCTCTCTAATGTGATGACAACTTATATTGAGAATGCAGTAACTCTTCTAGTTCAACAATCCATGAAATCAATCGAACTATACGCAGTTAAGATGTCGAACAATTTCTTTTCGTTTTGTCCCCTTTCTATTTCTGTTTTGGTGCTGTAACCACACGACAGTCGAATAAAGAACATAAAATATGTTTCAATTCAACAATTTCTTCCCAATCCAGGAGAAAAAAACCAATGAAAATTCCAGAAAATCACATCAATTAATTCATGAATAACACCCTATACAAGTCTATGATGAGCATTGCTTAATTTATACCCTCAACATCAATGTACACATTCAGAAATACACACAATAATGAGATGGCAGAGCAAAAAAATGGAAACATCAGTTAAAGAAGAACAGTTTGAATCTCATATTTTTCCTATTCAAGAAGAAGAGCAAATGCAAAATACATTTCGAAATTCCACTAAAATGAACATACAGCTCACAAAAGAACAAGAAACGATACAAAAGGACAGAGAAAAAGAGAAAGATCGCATTTTGACATCATAAATAGTTTCAGCTTGGTCAACTTAAAGCAATGCAAGTAAAGAACAACAAAAAATTAAATAAAACTTGAATCACCAATACAAAATTATTGAAAATGACCATAAAATTATCCAAACAAAAGTAGACACAAAAAAAAAGCAAAAGAAAAAAAATGTTTAGAAATAAATTTAATCCAATAAAGTCTATGAAAACTCTTATAAATCAAATTGTTGCAAGAAAGAAATATAAAAATTGAAGTACATGATCTTTATTTTCAGGCAAGAAAAGCATAAGCAAAGTCATTGAATTATGAAAAAGCAGATGAAAATTCAAATTTTATAATACAATCAACCAAAAACAAATTAAGTTGATTTGCAAGTACTTACAGCCCACAAAGGCAAAACTGGAGCTTTACCAGTGACGATAAGCCAAACCCAACCATAACCAAAAAGATTTTGCAAGGCACCAACTAGTAAAGCACCCCACAAAGGCAAAATCTCAGACAAGCTTCCAGCTAAAAACCCAACACTATCTCCAAGATCCTTGGCCACACCCAAACTAGCAAGTTGCCTTTGATTATAGTTCAAAGAGCTCTTTATAACTGGTGATATACTCCCAAACAAATACCCAATTCCAGCACAAGATTGTATCCACATTGCAGCCACAAAAACCAGCCATCTATTATTAATAAAAGCAGAAAATCTTTCTTGCCAAATACCCATTTTCCAAATATCAACAAGGTAAGCCTACTTTGATTAAAACCCAAAAAAGAATGAATCTTTTCTGTTTTTGAAATGTAAAATGGAAGGAAATAAGAAGAAAAAGGAAGTATTGAAAGAGGGTAGATTAGCTTATTTTAAAAAAGGAAGGAACTTTGTAGTTTTATATACAAAACAACAAAGAAAGATGACTGAAGAAGAAGATATATTAAGGAGATATGCTGTTTTTAGTCGCCGATCGTTTGGAGGTGGGTTGTCGCATGTCTGTAATTACCTTTTTTAATCCCCTTTTTCTACGTAAAGACACGTCAGTATTGGATGTATTTGCAGAAATGCCACTCTTAGAGTATTTTGAAACAGAACAGAGGAACTTATAGTTGCATTACAGATTTAGATTAGATTAGAGGAGAAGAGAGTTGACTCGCTCTGTTTTTACTACTCGAAAGAGGAAATTTGATCTTTTACCGTTTGTTGTCTTCCAAACTGTCATTGTTTGAAAGATTAACTACTAATTCTGGTGAAAATATTGATTTGGTAATAATAAATAAAATTGGAACGGTGCACATAGTCACAGTCCCAATCGTGTGGGACTTTCTTTTCTCTGGTGCTCGCGTGCCCGTGCCCGTGCCAACCATGATCTCACCAGTCACCACCTGTGGCTCTGGATTGATTCAAATTTAGCAACATATGTAAACTTCTTTTTTTTTTAATGAATTAACTTATTTCTTTATATAATCACTTTCTATTGTTTGACAGAATAATTCATCAAATATTAATATTTAATCTAGTATTAAATAAAAAGACTCTAATCATCTTAAACATTAATCAAAATCAAACCAAAATTAAACTCTCTCTATTGGTTAATTAACTACTCTTTTGTCCCTTTCGTTTTATTGAAATAACTTTATTTTAGAAAAAAAAATTATAACAATATAATTGTAATTTTATATATTTCACTTTTTTGTTTTTCAATTTTCAATTATCATTCATTTTGCATTACACTTGTTAAAATATTTTTTAAATTTCTAAAATGATGTCCTCCAACTTATTTCATGCCCCCACTTCTTCTTCTCCTTCCTCTTATTATGTATTAAAATTAAATTTTCTTTAATTTTGGACATGCTTAACAATTCCAGAAAATACAAATAAAAAAAATTGAATTTGTGGTATAATAAAATTGAATTCAAAGGAAAAATAATATCTAAAAAAACTACATCATCAAAAATAATATCTTTAATAAAAATAATATCTTTATTTGCAAGAAAAAATCATTCATCAATAAGAAAAAAGTTTGTGGCTCAAAAAAAAAAAATAATAAAATAAAACTTTCTACACATTAAAACATTCTTTTTTTCGAAGACAACACAATGAAAGTAAATCAAGAAAGAAAAAACAGAGGAGATAAAGGAAGAATCATAAACTTTTAATAATTTTAATTAGCTTCACAACAGTCAGCCCAATTTTCCGGCTAAAATTTCAGTTTTTCGACACGATTTGCAGCCATTAATCCTCATATGCTTCGGCATTTTCGTGCCCGAACAGAGCAACAGAAGGATCTGTCGGCAACGTCGCCTCCCACTGCCTAGAGTCCGTCGATCGCCACCCTCAGTGGCAGCAGCAGCTGAGATTTGAACTTAACCCATCTTCCTCTGTGTGGTACTGTTGCTTTATTGTTGTCAAACCCTCCATTTTTCTTTTAATAGAAACAGTCAGTGTCCATGTTTAACTCCCGCTATATCTCCAAAACCATAAGTAACAAATACCAGAAGAAACAAAACACCAAAGAAACAATCATATGTACCCTTTTCCGATAACTAAAACAGACATAATCGTTGTCAAAATTGATACCAGAAGAAAGTAATTGGTGCAAGGAGTAGAAATTTAATTTCAGATTTCGCAATGGTCGCCGGCAACCACTGAAAGAACCCCGGAAAGTTTCAGATCTGTTTCTTCTCACAATGATTTTTCGATGATTGAAGCACCGAAAGGAAAGCGAAGAAAAGAATATTTACCAACGGAATATTTTAAGAATATTTTTTAAAAAAGGATGGAAAAACGATATATTATGCTCTAAAAACTCAACTTTCGTTTTTTTATTACTAAAAATAATATTTATTATATTAAAATTATAATATTTAAAAAAATAAATAAATATATTTGTCATTTAAATGTTAATATTTGTTATATAAATACATTTTTTATCATATTAATGATAAAAAAAAAGCTACTCATTATATTAAAATTTTAATATTAGTACACTTATTTTAGAATAAAAATAATTAAAATTATACAAAAGGTCAGATATTAAATAATAAAATTATGGTGACTAAATAGCAATTATAATAAAATATCAGCAACTAAATAATATATTTTCCCATTAACTATTTCACCTCCACCCTATCAATTTCTTTTTTATTTTTTATTTAGTAACACAGCAGCTTCTCATAAATTAAGAATAAAAAAATTCCTTGACCAATTACATCAGGAATATTGGTCAAAGATACAGTATCAAAATCATTTTTCTTCACAAGAAATAAAATTAACTGAACAAGAAATAAATAAAACAATTAAATCTTAAAGAATCAACGTACGGGTTCCAAATCCAGATAATGGAACTCTCCTCTATCATAGCACTTCTCGAACAACTCAGAGTCAAATTTCAAACAAACCTTAGTATTTCAAAAGCATCGCGCAGCCCAAGCAAGCAAGCCTTAACTTTTGCTTTCTCCACCGAAATCTGAAAGTCACTTCACATATACAAACACCTAAGAATTAATCTGCTGGATGTCTCAGTAGTTTAAAATATATTGAAAAGTCCTTAAATTTTTAGATCATCCGGTCTAAAGGGTTTTTTTTTTTTTTTTTTTTTATATATTAATATATATATACACAAACAGTTTGTGAAAATATTTATAAACATGTTCTCAACTTTCTTTGAATGGTTTGTGAAAATGGTTTATCTTAATATTGATGACATATTAGATGTCATGCTTTGTTTAGTTTCTTTGCTTTACATATTTTGCACATTTTTTGAATAGATTATGAATGATTTTGAATATGCTCTAAATAGTATTTAAATAAGTTATGAACAGGTTCTGAATAATTGTAGAATATAAGACGATTTTTTTTTATATCGTACTTGGAAGAAAGTCAAAAACTTGGATAATGACTTTGAAAGTTCTCCGAACATGAATTGAACAACTGTTGAACAATGTATTTTTTAATATTGTAGATACAATTTTGAAGTTAGTAAAAAAATTGGATAGTGATTCTAAAAAATTCTTTAAAGGAATTGAATTATAAAGATAGAAAAAAATTTATTTTTTTAGTAGTAGATATTGAACGTTTTCGTCTTTTTATTGACATTTGTTTGTGTATTTTTTTTATTTTTTATTTAAAAATTAAAAAATTATTTTTAAAAAAATTTAATAAATATATTTTTTTTAAAAAAAATTTATTTAGCTAAAAATTAAAAAATATATTAAACATTAAGAAATTAAAAAATATATTAAAAATTAAGAAATCAGTTATATATATATATATATATATATATATATATATATAGTTTGACATTAATGATTAAGAAAGTAGTTAATAGTTTAAATTAAAATACTAAACAATTTTTTTTATAATATTTAGTACCGTAGAATTTTAATATTTTTTAGATGTTAGAGTAGCATTTTATATAAAAATAATCTTTTAATATTTAACTGTTAGTGAGTAGTGATTTATGAACTGCTAGCTTAATCAGCTAACAATTATTCAAATAATTAAACGCTACCAAAATAACTAATTTTACGGTGGAAGAAAAAATTTATAAAGAAGTGGGTCTCAATATACATAGATATTTTTTCTTACACGTTACTTACATTTATTTCATAGATGTGAAATAATTAATTGTTCGAATTTTTTAGATGTGAAATATTAATTTATTTCCTTAAAAAGGATTTATTGTTCATTTAATTGTCACGTCATACTATGTCCATGAACAAAACGTGGCATATATATGTAGGGCTGATAATTCTGTCCCGGAAAAATTTCATAAAAAAATTATTTTATTTATTAAAAATTATATTAAACATATGGTTAAAAAAATTATACTGAACCCTTAAGTATAATTGGTTTTTATAACTTAAGAGCAATTAAGAGCAATTAGTTTTGTAATATTTGTTTAAAGGATTTCATAATATATATATTATAGTATATTATGAAAAAGAGTCAAACGTAGTATAGTATAGTATAGTATAGTATAGTATAGTATAGTATAGTATAGTATAGTATAGTATAGTATAGTATAGTATAGTATAGTATAGTATAGTATAGTATATATATATATATATTGTCAAGTTATAAAATACTTATATAAAGTATTTTAAAAGATCAATCATATTGAACCAATTGAGGCTTATTTTCTTTTCTACAGCAACTTTTAAAATTGTGTGATTCAAAATCCTTACTTTATGTTTGTTATTATTGCCCAAAAAAAAAAATTGTCTTTCTTCTTCTTCTCTTTAAAATGGAACTTTCAATAATGACTAATTCTTTAATTTTGGAGAAGCATCATATCATATGATCTGAAAAGTCTGAGATTGGGCAGCAACATTTTTTAATTTAATATCGTGTGTCAATTATTTTGTCTATTCCCACTTTTATTTGTCACCCACCACTCCTTTTCTTATATTTATATATATAGTATAGTATTTCTTTCCCCTTTCTTTTAGAATATGTCAATGTTTCTCTATAATTACATTTCACTAGATTTTTTTTTATTTTTATAGAGATGGGAGGAGGGTGCATTCTAAAAGAAAGACCCAAATTTAAACAGTAGATAAAAGAATGAAAAAAATTTGAATTGTGGATAGATTTAGGTCTTACGCAAGTCTAACTTGCAATACATAATTAAAAATTAAAATCTCCCCTAGTTTTGCAAGTCCATCTTGCAAAACTAGGGGAATTTTTTTTTTTCTGACAGTTTGTTTCGCAAATCAAACTTGCAGAAGAAAACAACCTATTTAAGGACCAAGAAGACAGAAAAACGATTACCTTTCGAACAATATTGTAATTCTGTCATTGAAAAAAAAAAAACCCTACAAATTGTGAAAATGATATACACAACTCCATTTCCATTAAATTTATTCTGGAGCAGTACCGTACCAATGGTGAACAGGGTAGTTAGGCCGAATAGGAAACTAGCCGACACAACAATCTACATCGACGCTCAGTTGTCTTTTGATCAGTTTGTTGATCGAGTGTGCAGAATTTGTAAAATGAATAGGAGAGTGGTTCAACTGTGTTTTATTTTGGTGTGGACAGAAGATAATGGTGTTAGGCGTTACATAATTATGCGGGACAACGAGACAGTGTCGTTCTTGTACTTTTACGCGTTTAAATATCTAAAATTATACATATCAGCGAAACAGATTGGTAATATTACTACGTCTGCACCGTATGCCGTAGGAGAAAGCAGCGCTGCTGCAAATGATAATATTCGCGCTGTAGATGAGAATATGAGCGCTGGATATGCTGATGTAGAAAATGAGGAATTCGTAAACGAGCTAGTCGACGATTCTGTTCATTCAGATGAAAATGCGGGGAATGATGAGGAGACCTCAGCAAATAGTAATTCCAGCAGCGACGAGAAGTATGTGCCTTGGGACGATGACACCGACGATAGTGAAATCGATGTAATTACACCATCGGAACATTTTTTTTACGGTGACATAGGAGAGGAAGTACCAGAGGAAAAGATTTCTGCGGAGCCAATGTGGGACGGAAATATAAAGAGTATTGATGTCGAGATTCATTTCAAGAGCAAGAAATCTGTAATGTTTGTCGTGGCTGAATGGTTTGCAAAAAGGGCTGTGATATTCCGCACGACCTCAAGTAAGAAGACGACGTGGGCTGTAGAATGTGCTACCCGTGAACCTACATATCTAGAAGAACTATTGCATGACCCACGATGCAACTGGAGCATTTGTGCATCGGAACAGTCATGGTCGGGAAGTGGGAAATGGTTAAATGGGTTAAGAAGCACAACTGTCACGGCGCTCAGATCGGGAATGAGGATAAAATTGTCATGTCGAATAATATTGCGAGACTAATTATCTCAAATATCAAGAATGACCCGGGATATAAGGTGAAACAGATTCAGACTGACGTACATGAACGATTCCGTGTTCACGTGGGATACAAGAAAGTGTGGCACGAACGGAGGAAGGCAATTGAGGCAATATAGGAGGCATGAGAAAATAATTTTAGAGAATTGCCAAGATATTTGTCCGCAGTACAGGCGGCCAACCTGAACATCATATTCATGTTCAAGTTCAAACAGGGTACGGAAAATAGTCCAAGAAGAATTTTTAAATATGTGTTTTGGGCGTTTGGACTATCTGTTCAAGTATACCAATCTCTTCATCTGGTTGTAAGCGTCGATGTAACTCACTTAAGGGGGTCGTACAAGGGAAAATTGATTGTAGCAGTGGTGAAAACTTCGAACAACAACATTTTGCCAATTGTATTTGCGATCGTTGACGATGAGATATCGCATAGTTGGAAATGGTTTCTAAAACGCCTGAAATTGTACATTCTAGACAATCAGTGGACCTGCATTGTTTCTGAACATCACCTCGGAATTCTTTCTGCAATGGAGACGATGTTGGAGAAATATCCGGAAATGAGAGTTCATCGATTTCGCCTCCAGCACATTAAGGAGAACATGTCCAAGGAATACAGAAGGAAGGGTCTGAAGCAAATTTGTTAACATGTTGGAACGGAGTTGCAAGAAAAGAACTATTGGGTTGCATGGACGAAGTTGCAAGAGAGATCCCCAGAGCGTACCAATATTTGCAGAACATCGATCCAGAGAAATGGACGTTTTTTGCTGACGGATGTCACAGATGGGGTTTGTCAATAAGTAACACCTCTGAAAGTTTCAACAACATCCTAAAAGGGGTTCATCACTTCCTGATCAGAGCTTTGATTGAATCGTCATTAGAGAAGACAATTGCAATTTTTCAGCAAGACTTAGCGAAAATAGAAAGATG
The DNA here is from genome assembly GCA_948099555.1 of Croton setiger. Taxonomy (NCBI): domain Eukaryota; kingdom Viridiplantae; phylum Streptophyta; class Magnoliopsida; order Malpighiales; family Euphorbiaceae; genus Croton; species Croton setiger. The sequence goes on from CANUEY010176863.1 coordinate 20,583, forward strand.
TCAAACTGTCTTTGCTCTGGTCCTTATGCAACAATTTATCAAATATAAACATCGTTTTAGGGCAAACATTGTAACCTACTGGAATCAAAATATAAGGATATACAAAGTGGTTACGGGAAGTGACAACATACATCTGGTGCAATACGGAATTCAAAATTGCAGTTGCGGAAAATGGCAGACGTTTAGAATTCCATGTTCACATGCAGTTGCCGTAGTTTCGTTTAGGGGCGAGGATGCCTCACAACTTGTTGATAAGTTCTATACATTGGAAGGGTGGGTTGCGCAATTTTCAGGAAATTTTTTCCTTGTGTTCGGTACGGAAACCTGGCCTCAACTAAAATGGAATCTATGTCCGGATGATTGTAGAATGATTCACCATGACAGACCCGGTAGAAGACGGGTTAATCGAATGAAAAGAGCGATGAATTATACAAGAAGGCATACGCGAAGAGGGTCCGTTCACAGCCGATGTAGAAATTCAAGACATAATGTACAATCATGTCCAATTTCTCATCCTCCATCTGATAGAGCTCCAATTTAACTGTATAATATATAATTAAATTATTTTATGTTCTTAACAAAATTTCAAATTTAATTTTTTTTTTTGCTATATATGTAGTATATAATAATAATAATTTAACTGTATGATATATATAGTCTAAATAATAATAAATCGAAAATTTACATTTGTTCATAAAGCAGAAATTTATTTACATCAGATAAAAAATATTTACATAATACTTTAATCACAGTACCAAAAATCATTACAAAATATCTAATCATTCTTATTCCGGTGTCGAGGCAATTCCTTAATGTGTGAAGACCCTGGATATCGGGGAGTCTTCCTAGCTCTAATCTCCTGCCTCAATGCCAATGGAGGAGTCTGCTCCTCCAGAACATCAGTATTCCCCTGGCGGGTTGACTCGTCCGCCTGTTGATCTAAAGTTTGTTCCAGATTCTCCAACTCCTGATGCTGTTGATCACTCATGTTGGCAAAAATGGCGTCCAATTCATATTGCTCAAATAATGAAGCATAATCGTCGTGATCAGAAATCTGAGGTGATTCATGCGCTGGTGGCAGTGGGTGTCCTAGCAGATGATGCAGTTGCCGCTTACTGCTGTTAGGCAAGCGGTTGTCATGCTCCCGTGACGAATTTCTTACTAGGCCCGATATGGACGAACTGGAGCACCAAATGTCTGACTTGGCATGATATCTGACTGCGTCTAATGGATCTACAGACCGCGTCTTAATTCATCACGGATCATTTCGAATGTATCCATGTAATCATTAATGATCATCGATCGCTGGAAACTCTGAGCTAGCATGCCTTCCGCCATTTCTACAACTATATTTGCAATTGTAGCCTACGATTGTGAAAAATATATATATAAAGCAATTAAAATAAATAAAATTAAATACATTAATAAAATAAACAAACTCACCAATGCTGTGTAGGCCTTAGTCGAGCCTATGTAACCTCCTTGTAGGTTCTGGGGCAGTTTCCGATCCTCTAGATTCGTTATATGGCGTACGGTTCGCAATTGATACCATGACAGGTAATCATCAGAAGACTCAGCGCATCCAATGTATTTATCATCCAGTAATGTCTCTGATTGATGTACCCATTGGTCGACGTACGCCCTCAGGTACATGGGCCAATCAGTCGTTGACCATTCAGAACGGGTGAGCTTATGTAGACGCTCATGCTCCGTCCTATGCAGCAGACAAGTGTCTTTGGGTATCTCTTGTCTATACCCAAACTGCTGCGACACCCTACCAGGAACATAGAATTCAATGACCTCAAAAAATATTAGTGAGGTCTAAGAGATCCAAACTAGTTCTCTCGCCCTACACGCCTTAGGTAGGGCAGTCAAAATCTTTTGGGAATACGGCATTTAGGAGAACTATCCAATATTAAACATTAATTATCATATATATATTTGAAAAAGAATAAAATATATGAAACTGAAAAAGACATACCTCTGAATCCGTAAGAACCAACAGCTGATCCCGATATCCAAGTAAATTATGGCGCGTCACCTCACTCATTACTTTCGCCGCTTACCACCTAAACAAATTATTAAATATAATTAGAATTACAATTATGAAAAAATAATATTTCACAGATTAATAAGGTTAAATATAACTCATCGCGTACGACAAATCATCGAATATTTGAGGATGTTGGGTGGGAGTTGGGAACGAAACGTTGATATTCGCTCCTAGGCCCACACTTGCATACAGTCAATTTCGTTCGTTGTTTAATTCTATAAATAAATGTGAAAATTCTAAAACAAATTAATATTAAAAATTAAAAAATACCTGTAATAGGAGCAAACATTCATAGACGTACTTTGCATGCCATAGGGAAACATGGTACAACTGTCTGTACAGAAATGCAAGTACAACACTCTCCCAATTGTACTGTCTGGAGACATCGAAGTCGGTCATCATCGGCAGCAAAATGAGATTAATGTTGTTCTTCGACGAATCGCAGAACAGAAAGGCTCCTAGCAGCCACATAACATAGCATCGTGCTCGCTGCTGGTATACCATATCCGGCAATCCATCAACAACCGACGCCTGAACTATCCTCTGCAAACTACGAAATAGTAATCGGGTATACGAAATGTCATTGTCCTGCGGGTCAAACCGAGAAAATCCTCGCAAAACACGTGTCATCTTGGACAGGGGATTGCGTACCGTCCCGTCACTACAAGTCTGTTGACCCGCAAGCCCGTCAACACCTTCACATCCTAAAGTGTAAACGTCACCTCTCCGAACGGAAGATGGAAGGTATGCGTCTCCGGACGCCAACGCTCAACCAGTGTGATTAGTAGGACCCAGTCGTACTGTACCAACCCAATTCGCTTCACCATCCCGAACCATAATTCATCGATAAAATATAGAGTTCGTGGGTTCTGCATCTCAAATAGCCTCCATATTGATTGGTCCGTTCTCCGAACACTGAGGGTCTGATCGTACTTTTCATCAACTCGAAAGACGAAATACGATAGGTGCTCCTCCTGTAGGAACAACAAATTACTCATAGTTGGTCCCTGCTCTATAACCCTCTTCTACTGAGAACTCGAAGAACCTCTCTCCACCTGCACGTAATTTTCGCAACCATTTATTACATTTAATTATTATTTACTATTAACTATTATTATTTAGTTAATTAATTTTTAAATATATTATGAAATTAAATTAAATTAAACATAATATTTTATTAAATTACATTAAATTAACAAATTTAAATACATCAAATTATTAACTAAATATATTATTAAATATTAAATTAAAGCCTAAATATTATTAATAAAAATTAATATAATTAATAAACTTAATTAAATAATGTATAATTAATAAAATTAATTAAATTAATTATGTTCTTATTAATTTAATTAAATAATTTATTACAATAATTTAATTAAATAATTTGTTATTAATAAATTTAATTAATTAATTTAATATTATTAAAATATTTATTATTAAATAATTAATTAAATTAAATTATTTTTTATTAATAATTTTAAAATTTAATTAATTAAATTATTATTAATTAGTTAAATTTATTAATAATTCAAATTATTAATTTATTACTAATAATAAATTAATAACTAAATATTATTAATGAATTTAATTAAATAATTTATTATTAATAATCTTATTAAATAATTTTATATTAATAAATTGAATTAATTAATTTACTATTAATAATAGAATTTATTATTAATAAAATTTATTAAATTAAATAATTTTCTTATTAATTAATTAATTTATTATTAATAAATTTAATTTATTAATAATTGAAATTATTAATTTATCACTAATTATTAAATTAACAACAAAATATTATTAATGAATTTAATTAAATAATTTATTATTATTAATTTTATTAAATAATTTATTATTAATAAATTTAATTAATTAATTTACTAATAATAAAATAATAAAACACGTAAAATTAACAACATAAAAATTTAAATAAAATTTTAACACAAAATAAGTTTCGTCACCAATTTAATACTAATAACTAAATTATTATATATTAATTAATAATATAGTTAATTATTAAATTAATAATTAAATTTTATTAACACTGTTTTCTTAACAAATATCTCCAAACATATCAAACCCAAATTATTTCGTACAACATTTAAATAACATTTATTTTTCTTTACGAACACCCTATATAAAAAAAAATAACCCTAAACATTAACCTACGACCACGGTTCCGTATATTAAAAATTAAAAATTTATACATATTTGAAAAGGAATAACTAAAACGTATCTTAGCCAAAAACATCTATAAATCTTTTGACTCTGTTAGCTTCGTCATGTGCCAATATTTCCCAAAGAGGGAGGGGGATCAAATTTGCAGGTGAAATGCGAAGTCACGCTTTTGCATAATGGTCGCTTAGTCCACTTGCCTTCCTTTCTACCGTCTACGCCACTTCCACAAGTTCATCTTGCGAAACCGCTGGCTTCCGCAAGACGACCTTGCACAGCTACGTGGCCGCAGCTTCCTCCTTGCCAGTCGCCAGGTATTGCTTCCTTCCTCCTTGTTTCGCAATATGATCTTGCGGAACCTTTAGTTGCATACGTGGCTGCTACTCATTCGTTCATTACGTTAATTAAATTTTTACCTTCAACTAATCAACTCGTTTAAGGGACTTCCGCAAAATCATCTGGCGAAATTGAACTGCTTTCGCAAGATTGTCTTGCGTAGCTGCTAATTTTGCAAGTTGATATTACGTTAGGTGCATTCTAATTCACATATTTGTTTTTGGTAAATACTCCCATGGGAGGATTCAAACTCTTTTTTTTTTTTCTATTGATTTGCTTATAATATTGCATGTTGTCAAAGTGGTTCAAAAGAAAATTGTAAAAATAAATAAAATCATTAATCAAATTTCAGAAAAATATCAAACTCCATGAGGAGCTTCAATGATAGCTCAATAAGTCTCTAATTTTAGTCATTTTGATATTGTAATTTTCCAGTTTCAATACATATACAGAAATGGTTTGAAATTATGTTTTCTTAACAGAACGATTTTTTGTTTTGGAAGCCATCAGTAACGGAGATTTAGTTTAACAATATAGCTTATACTTTTAGGCTAAACTATTGAGGACAATTAAGAAAGCTAAAATTCTAAAAAAGAATAATGCTCTGGTTTTAGTAAAATAAGCTCTAGAAATAGTGGCATCCTTAATATTTTACTAATTAATTAATTACAGAAAATATTATTGATGTACTATACTTTCAGTGAATATTTTGAAGTAAATGAAAAATGAGGGACTATTATTGATAAAATAATAATTGAACGTACAAAATAAAAGTAAAAAATTAAAATTTTTATTATAATTGTAATAATGTAATTACATTGAATAAAATCAATTTACAATTTTTTTTTCCAAATTAATTATGAGAATAATTTTTACTCATGTGAAAAATACTAAATTTGAACTATATTATTTATAAAAGAAATTTACAAAACATTCAAAATTTAGCAAAGAAAAATTCCATAGATTTCGAAAAATAAAATCAAATAACAAATTGGAATAAAAATAATAAAAAGAAAATAAAACCTATGGTTGCAGGTTCGAAGGTGGATATTGTGCATGTATTTGATGAAATCAATGTCAAAACGTGTTAGCCATAATAGAGAAGAAAATGAATCAAAATGAATAAGGAAACAATTAAAGTGTCATGTTTAAAGAGTTTGAAAGCAGTTAACTTAAGAAGAGTGGTGTGTTAATATAAAATATTAATTTTGATACTTAATTTGTCATTTTTATTTTCTAAAGAAACCTATAATTTTTATTTTAATTATTTTCAAACAGAATTATTATATCATTTTTTTAATTGGAATTATTATATCATTTGCAATAGTTATTTAATGTGACAATTGTTAGTTGTAGAGATAAATATTATGTACAGTGACAAAATTTTATTTTAACAAAATATAATTATTACAAGATCCAATTAATGGGGCCAACTTTTTGGTACCAAAGATTTTTTGACAAAATATATCTTTGACACAACAAATATTTATAATGTATAATGTGACTTATTATAATTTTGTCACAATATGTTAATTCATTGTGATTAAAAGAAAATTTGTCAAAACTATTTTTGTTACGAAAATGAAGTTTTCTTTGTAGTGGTATAAATATAATAATATAAATTATTAGTGTTAATTATAGATAGCCTAACTATCAGATATCAACTTCAATCGAATTTTTATAGAACGAATAAACTTATTTCATTTAAAATAAAGTCGATATGGATTTATGAAATCTCATAATTCAGTCCGCTCTATATTTCATATAAAACTATATGTATTTTAAAAAAAAAAACCAATTATTTAAAATTGAATTTATGAATACCAATAACCTAATCAACCCTACCCTGCATTTTACCTGATTTGTGGTGAGATAGATCATCGTTGAGATGGGTTTTAGAAAAACAGCTCCGAATCTCATCCGAAGACCAATCCTATTGACAGTATTGAATTTTAAATCTTCGTTCACATTAATGAAATTAAGTGATCTATACATTTCCGAATGCTCCAAATTTTTTATATTTACATGTTTTTAACCAAACAAATTTCAAATACTAATATTTCACAATCATCTTCCTTATATTAGAGGAGAGCTCAAATCTCAAGAGAAATTTTCAACAACACCCATTTTTAAAGTACGAATAATTTTTTTATTAAAATGAAGACACTGTTAAAAAAAATCAAATCTAACAAATAAACGTTTGATTAATTAACTGTTTTGTCTCCGTATTAATTATACTATTTTTTTATTTTTCGCTATAGACAATGACAAAATTAATAAATTATTTCTTGTCGGAATTGTTTTTTTATCCTAATTATAAATATAATATTAATTTTATTTGAAACAATATATATTTATCGGAAATACTAAAATACTATTCGATCAACCGATCAATTTTTTAGATTTTTCGATATATTAATGTTGTTTGAGTTAAAACTAATGTCATATTTGTAATCAGGGTAAAGAAGTGATTCAAACGAGGTGTGACTTATTAAAATCTCATAAGAAAAGATAAAATAATATAATTTTTCTACAATAAGAAGAAAAATCAGTCAATTTTAAAAAATACAAGAAAAAAATAATCAATTAAGTGAAAATACAGTGATATAATTGTAAATTTTTCTCAAAATAATTATTTTTTTGAAGAAAATGAAATCAAAGCTGAATAATCCTTCTAGTTAGTTTCAACAATAAGAAGAAAAATCAGTCAATTTTAAAAAATACAAGGAAAAAATAATCAATTAAGTGAAAACACAGTGATATAATCGTAATTTTTTTTTTCAAAATAATTATTTTTTTGAAGAAAATGAAATCAAAACTGAATAATCTTTCTAGTTAGTTTCAGCAACAGCACCAATACTAATCTAGACATCAGAAATAGTTAAATTATTAGACTAATTATAATATTATTAACAAGAAAATCCACTATTAAATATGGTAGAACAATCATCATATAATTTAAAAGACAGCTCCACAGGAGGACAAAAATGTGAAGACTCATGCTTCAGATGAGTTTCATTTTTCTAAAAAATATGACTAATCCGCACTTGTCAATCTCTTTTCAATAATTTCTTAGTATTACACACAATATTCATAAATGCTTCCGGAGCTTGAGCCTCAAGGTTGAGACAATTTACTTCATGCAAGTTATCACATTCAACCGATAACCTTCGAATACCATGATCCCAAGCATACATTAGCCCATAAAAAAGTCCCCACAACTCCATAGAACAATTTGTGCTACTAATGATCTAGTTTATTATATTTTACTGTTTTATTATATTTTTCTATTTTCATTTATTATGCTGTTACTACTAATCATCTATTGTAAAATCAAAAAGTGAGGATGTTTTAGTTTATGAGCCAAAAATTTGTGCAATCAAGCATAAAAAAGAGGAATACACCTTGGCCATATCGCACAATATTTTGTGGTGGTTGGAATCCAGGGGTTAACATATATTTGGTGCCCTAGGCTCGAAGCCATGTTGGTCTATTATGAGTTTTCTTGCATCATTTTGGTCTTTTTTAAACCTGCAATATGAACCATTTAAAACCACGTAACCATTTTAAAAAATGTCCTTTCCAACGGGAAGCAGTCAGATTTAACATCAAAGGGGGCATATATGCATGTAGTATATATCCATTTCTCTCATCTTATCCATAAAACGATTATTAATTTTGAGAATTAATTTGTTGCGACATATATTTTTATTTTTATTTTTATTTTTTAAAAAATTTTTAAACAAAAATTTTAAACTAAAAATAGTAATTTTTCCATAAATGCATAACGGACAACCATTCTCTTAAAAATATATGACAAATTGATAATATTGATAATAAAATATTGTTTGGAACCAAAAACTTCTATTCTCATCGCATAAAAGTAAGTAAAATAATCAGTAGGAACACATCCAATTGGCATTATTATGCTTTTTTTAAAAAATTATTATTACTGTATTTCTCTATTTAAAAAATTAATTAACGTGCAACTCCTTAATCGATCTGAAGTGGGCAATTATCTAACCAAAATTAAGACGTGTATGCTTAATATAATACTCCATATGCAATCCAGCCGTACGTAGCCAGCTAAAGAGAATTTCCCTAAACCATATCTGCCAATATGTAGAACAAAACAGAACTAATTAAATCTTGTCGCTAATGATTTGTTTAGAATTGAAGTTCCAACTTTCAGTTTAATAATAACATAAATGTTTCGCATTAAGTAAACTGATAAGTTTTAGGAAAAATTATAAAATAGTCTCTAATTATTTTACCACTATTCTATTTATATATTAATTTACCCTTCTATTTTTCACTAATTCTCTAACTAGTTAATTAATTCCGTGAGTTATTTTTATTTAGAATTTTATTCTCCAGCAAGTTCCATTTCTTTTAAATAAGTTCCAAATTTGTACGTTTATTTATAAAATCTTATATTATTATTGGTACTAAGAAACTGAATGTAAATTAAAATTCTGAGTTTGCTGCATTTATACTTGAATAAGAATGGTTTTGGGGATCCTTTGGTCGGACAAAAATAAAGAGAAACAAATGATGGGATGGTCATCCCACAAAACAATAGACATCAAGTAGTAGGAGCGTATATCATCTGCAGGTAATCCTCATCAATTATTTGCAATTAATTGTATATATCTTAATCACCGTGTCAAAATCACGTGATTAAATTAAAAATTTTGTGTGAAAAAGACGCCAAAAAAGCAGATAAATTGTTTTTCTCATATAAGTGGTTGTGATGTCTCAATAATAATATAAATATATGTATTTGGTTTTGTCCCACTGGTTGTTCAGATTCCACCCGATTCTTTGATTTTCCATCTCAACAATTTGTTGTACATCATCTAGTTTTTTGTTTTTTTACAAACGTTTATTATATTACGAAGTTAAAAATGCTTTGGAGTATCTTGGCACAGATGTCGATATGTCCGAGTGGTTAAGGAGACAGACTTGAAATCTGTTGGGCTTCGCCCGCGCAGGTTCGAACCCTGCTGTCGACGATTTTCGATTTTTGTTTCTTCCAGTGCATGCTGGTAGAAATTTCACATTCCCGTGATTTTAATTTCTTCAGTAAACGTTTACTTATATTATATTTGACAATAAAGTGAAATATTCAGTTTTAAAATTTTATATAAAAAAAAGAAATTTAAAATATTTTTTGGCCTTTACCTTTCCTTTATATGTTTATGTAAGATTGTTGCTAAAAAAAGCAAATCTATATTTGCAAATCCAACAATATTGTGGTGCTCAGTGTGACAAAAGCTATATTTGCTTTGCTAAGATGCTGATGATAGAGTTTTTCAATTGGGATGGGAATGTAGAAAATACGACAGTGGTGGATTGTCGCGCGTCAATCATGATTTGTGCTTCATTTATTATTTAAGAGAGTGCGGTAGTTTGTATAAATGCTTGCCAACATTCTACATACTTATGTTATACAAGCTGTATATGGATTGTACACAATAATATATAGAACCTTTGACTACTACAATTGGGGAAAAACCTTCTAGTAGTGGAGGCCATGGGCCGGTTTGGCCCGCTGGGCCCACCGGGTCTGGCCGGTGACCGAACTGGCCCGGCCCGCAGCCGAATCGTGACCGGTCGAACCGTAACCGTAACCGGTCGGTCGATGGTCTGGTTCAAGGTTCAACAAAATTTCAAACCATAACCGCCATGAACCGTAAACCGTTTTTGAACCGCCCAACCGTCTAATTGAACCGCCAGTTAACCGCAAATTTAACTCAAAATTCTCTGGTTTGTTTCTCAACGATTTCTTTTAAAATATGTTTTTTTCCTTTAAGTTGTAGCTTCATATTCCAGAAACATCTCTTCATCTTCTTTGCTTTTCTTTCTAATATCTTCATCTTCTTTTTTCATTTTTCCTCTTTGTTTTTCTTTCTCCACAGATCCATGCCTGTCGGTTCCTCCACCAACGACCGCTCTTACTCTCATCTCTTCATTTTGTTTTTGTTGTTTATTCGTTTTGTCAGATCTATTCTGTGCTGGTTGCCTCCACCACCGCCCGCTCCTATAGATCTCCTTTTTTATCGTCGTTTTATGCGAAGAAGACTAGCGCCTTTTTCTATTTTATGGGTTTTGAAGGTGGAAGAGGATGGATCGAAATTTTTTTCGTGGTTCTTCTTTCTTCCATTCCCTGATTCATTCTCTCTTTTTTAGCGTTTGTAACTTGTAATTGATTGATAATTTTAGGGTTTTTATTTCATTATTGGTTTGAATGTTGTAAATTTGTTTAATTTGAAAATTTGTTTATTCTGGATTTGTTATTAGTTTGAATGTTTGTAAATTTGTTTAATCTGAAAATTTGTTTATTTTGGATTTGTTATTAGTTTGAATATTTGGAAATTTGTATATTCTGGATTTTTGTAATCTGCAACTATTTTCGGCGGCTCACCGACACGGCGGTTCGGCGGGCCGGTTTCGGTCCTTTCTTACTCCAACCTGTGGCCCGGCGGGCCGAGGCCCGTAGCCGGCCCGGCCCATGGCCACCTCTACCTTCTAGTGCGAATTTTGTCCGAATCCTTTTTCTCTTTCTTTTGCTTTCCCTCCTCTAGACTTTTGACCGCTCTAGCTCGGATAAGGAAAGGAGCCGAGGTCATCTCATTTTATAATGATTTATAATCATTGAAATATGATTTTGAAATTTATCTGAAAATAAATTTCGAATAAAATAAATAAACGAATGAATAAAATAAATAAACGAATGAATTAATGTGTAACTTATTTAGAATTCAAACTAAAGTTTTTTTTTTTATCTTTCAAACATGACAAAATTGATTACGAATGAATTGCACAAATTTATATTGAATGCATTTGTTTGAAAGTGGTTCTTAAGTAAAAGTTAAGTGTACCTCAGCTTGATGCTCTGTTTATATTTTGGTTTAGTTGTTAATGAAAATTAATTTATTTGGTAAACAAAGAAAAAGCAAAAATTATTGGGCTTGAGAGTTCGACTCTTCAAAGGCAGCTACAAATCTAGGTTTGACAAAATCTATTGCTGGACCCAGGCCTGCCCAGGAAATGACTTGCTACCTTCAGTCCACATTTTAGGCCCATCGAATCCTCTCCTAAAGTACTTCATATAATGTTGATTGAGGCTAATAACATTTTTTCACCTCTAAACTATCACCATTTTAGACTTCTAAACCAACTAATGCTCTTAAAAAAACCCCTAAACTATTGTGGGAGTAAAGAAAATTTTTGAAGGAAAATCAAAAAAGAAACATGAGAGATTGCAAGATCAACCAATCAAGATCTTACAATCTAAAATACAAAGGAAGGTAAAGAGAATTGAGAGAAATCACAAACAAATTGAAGAACAGATTCAAGTATTCAATAGAAACAATAAAAGAGAACAAATTAAGTTGTAAAAGAAAATAAAAAATCTCATGAACTTGTACCATCATTCGAACCCTCTCAATTTGAATTCATTTACTCCGACACCATAATAAAACCTTGAAGATTGATGAATTTTATTAAAAGAGACTTAAACAATTGTGAGAGAGAAGATTATAGAAAAGTAATTCTAACTAACTCTCTAATGATCACTATACTGCTATGTATATATAAAGCTACACATCAGCTTCCGTTGATTAGCTAAAACTCAGCTTGCCATTTGTCAACAAGCCATTCGCTTATTAACTAGCCGTTCTCTGATGGCTTAATTTCAAATCTTCAAGACATCATTATTGCTAAACTTTCTTTTCTTTTTGATCTCTTCCTCTCAATTTCCTTATGCTCAATTACTTCCTCCATTATTTAAGGGTGAAAAATATTATTGGCAGCTGATTGCTCAACCAAAAATTTGCACAAATAAAACAGTTTTGATGTGATTTTCGTACTCATATTTTATTTTTCACTTTATATAACCACATGGAACATTTTAATTCAAAGTTAATCATCTATTTTAAATTTATTTTGCAAGGTTTTAACTTTTAATATACCCATAATACATACATAATCAAAATAAATAAGTAATAATTTTAGTTTTTAAAATGGTACTGTATAATTTAGTGGACTCCAGCAATTACTTTTCGTTTTCTAAATCTCATCAATCGGAAACCACAATTTAGTGGATTTTTTTTTAGTAAAGTAGGGACAAATATAAAATAATTCAAAAGCTACTCAATACTTGGGCAATAAGAAAATGAAATAACACAACCAATATAAATATTTGGCATATATGACCACTTTTATTTTAATTAGACCAATTTCGATAGGAACATAATTAATTTTAATTCATTTTATATTTAACTATTCTATTACCAAATCAGTGGTTATACAACTCCATTCTCAAAATTCAAACACGTGATTTTAGTTAAGGTAGAACAACCATCAGTTAATTAATTAATTTAATTATTATTAGAAGTAATTTTACATATTGATGAAAATCATAAAATAAATAAATAAACATATTGAAAAAGAAAAGTAAAATGGACGAGAATTTCCATCTGATAAGCAATAAGAGGAGTATTTAAGAGGAAGTTTCCTTAGAATTGTAATGACATGTGAAATATGAATCAGAATAGCTTCATTCTCTAACCTTCGCTTTTTTTCCTACTCATCAGTCTTTTGTCTCTTCTGTAAAAGCACAGCTTCCCCATTTATAATGCAGTTGAGAGTGAGAGTGAAAGCACAACAAGCAACCAGAGGGGCAGGGCAGGCAGATAGATCGAGAGAGGAAAACGATGTCGGATTGGGGACCGGTTTTTGTTGCCGTAGTGCTGTTCATACTCCTCACGCCCGGTTTGCTGGTTCAAATACCGGGTCGACATCGATTCATTGAGTTCGGGAATTTCCAAACCAGTGGAGTTTCTATCCTGGTTCATTCCGTTCTCTATTTTGCTCTCATTTGCATCTTCTTGTTAGCGGTTGGAGTTCATATGTATCTTGGATAGGATAACACCACACCCATTACTCTCATTTTTCTCTTTTATTTATGGTGTATGTTTTTAGTTAGTCAGCATTCGTCTGTGTGTGGCAAAAATGAAGGTTCTGGAATTAATGTATAATTCTTGCGATTTTTAGTACTCAAATTGTGATTGTGAGCTGAAATTGTTATAATCCATTAACTTTACTTGTTTTTTGAATTTATTTGGTAGCACCATACACACCAATCATGTCACTGACTCTTTAGAAAGAAACAATGATGTTTTTCGTGATATACCCTTATTGGGCAATGAACATGGATTGCTGTAAATAAGTTCACTATTTTTATTTTTTCAAAAACAAATACACCGTGAAATTGATAGGTTATATATACACACACACATTGAAAGGAATTAAACGTGGGAGCGAATATGCAGTAATTTTATGGAACAATTTGATAAGTGGAAGGCTGTGCTCAAAACAAAAAGTATGTTCGAAACAAGTCTCAAATAAGTAATATCAAAATTATTCCGATTAAGATTGAAGCTAAGTGGTTTAATGACACAAAGAATATGATCCACTTTATTGGAACACAAAGTTAAAAGGAGTTTGTCCTGACAATTTATTTAGGGAAAAACATAGTAAATAATACTTTTAAAAATTGCATTTCAGTAGAAATCAAATAGTTTCAAAAAAATTGGGCTAGTTATCAGTTTACTATCAATTTTTTTTTTTTTTAAATTGAAAACTGATAGAAATTCTAAGTCTAATAGCACATACTTAGTAAAATTATGAGATCAACGTATATATTTTAATATATATATATATATATA
>CANUEY010176868.1:0-28095 GCA_948099555.1 Croton setiger
TATATATACTCCATAAATCATAGCAATGGATTTTACAAATTATAATACATACTCGAGTATATATAGTCTATATATACTAGTATATATACTCGAGTATATATAGTCTATATATACTTATATATATACCTCGGGTATATATAATCTATATATACTTGTATATATACCCAAAGTATATATTTTATATATACTTATATATATACCAGGGGCAGTTTTGGGTTTTTTATAAAAAATATACTATTTTTTTAATTTTTAAAAATATGTGTTATTCACTGTAAAATTTGTGTTATTTCTTTAAAGCTCCCTTTTTTTTTTTTTTTTGTTGTAAGTTGGTTTATATCATTCCAAGTGGAATTGGGTTAGTAGCTTGATGAACCTTAAGAGGAAGAAAGGCCTATAATAGAAATCAAACCCAATTATTAGCCCAAAACCCTAAAGCCCACAAATTTCAATCTGCAAAAAATCCCTATGCACTGGAGCTTCTAATCAGCAATCGCCAATCAATATTCAGGACTATCATTTATCTAAGCTGTCTCATCATTCTCTTGTCCTTCTCCTTCTTCATCCTTCTGCTTCTTCTGTACTCATTTCACTCACTTCCACAAACTCAGAGACTCACCATTGCAATGGAAAAGAAGCTGATATAATTTCAAAAAACTCTCAATTTTACCAAATTGTCAGGTCAGTTTTGAATTGATTCGATCAAATCATTCGATATTCAATTAAACCCTAACCCTCATTTTGTTTTTTTAGTAGTAAAGAGTATGGAAATTTTTAAGCTTTTTATTTATTAGCTTGTCCTGCACGTGGGAAGCCAAAAAAAGCTGTGTAAAAAAAATCTTTTCTATTTTTTTTTAAGAACTTTTTTTAATGGCTGCTTTTGTTTCTCATATGAAAAGACTAATAAACGGTGCATAAAACTTTAATCACGATCCAATTATAAAATATTAAAATCTATCCATTACCCATTTAGATCTTCTTGGACGGCTTGAAATTTTTGGGGTTTAGGATGAAAGTTATGATCTTTCAATGTTTGAGTTCTGAGTGCTAATTACTTTGGGTGTGGACGAGTGTACTATAATGTTAACGTGTATTAAATTCACACCATTTGTTCTGTATAAATAAATTGTGTATTAAGGTTCTGGTCTTTTCCTGAATGGTAAACAGTAGCTACGGGGTGGGTATAGGAAAGTACTGAGAAAAAGATTTGAGTTTTGTTGGGAAATTGCTCCCTGTTTGTTGGTGTGCTCATCCTGAATTTCCTTTGACTATTGCTCTTTGCTTTATCAGGGCTTATAGGTCTCCTGTTAAGTGGAAGCCAAATTGACCTTGTATTCTTGTTGTTCGAGGCGCAAAAGGTAGCATCTTTGCTTTCAAGAAGATAATTCAGGTACTTCGTTATTTTTGTGTGCTCTGTATCAAATTTGTGTTCGTGCTCTTGAATTCTTTCAGAAAGAAAGCAAACCATTATTTTCTTGTCTTACTTTCCATACTTGATTTGGATATATAGGGTTCTTAGTTGTTTGTTAGAATATCTTGCGTATGCACATCTAAGTTTTGTTTCATTGAAATTGATTGAATATCTTTCTTGAGCTAGAAATATCAAAAGATCTGTCTTCTTTTATTTGGCTTCAACGTTTTAATGAATATTGCTTGGGGAGTATTTTCCAATAATTAGATGGACTTGGTATGTGCAATGCTTTATCTTTATAAAATCTAATACATCCTCTAGAAAACTAAATATATATATTTTTTGAAAATTTTATGTTGAGAAATGCACATTAGTACCATTTAGATTATTGAGGAATCTGAGATCAAGAACCGCTAAACGTTTACTTGGATGGTAATTTTTTAATCTCCATGTATTATTTAGATTGCATGCATAATTCAACTTTCAAGGCTGTAGCTGGTCAGAGGGAGTCTGTCCATGGTGATATGAACTGTTTGCTTTCTGTGCTAACTCTGATAACTAGGAAACGATTTATCTTTGAACACTTTTTTCAGCAAAACTCTTGTTCATTAATGTTTTGAATTAATGTTGTTTGTTGTTGACAAACATAACTGAAGTTTAACTTGTAACTGGACAATGATAGATCTCTCATGGTCAATTATTTGTGTAGATGGGAAGGATATCGTGACCAGTTTTTTTTTTTTTTTTTTTTTTTTCTATATTCATGGATGGGCGTTCTTATTCCGATTGCAGGTTTGGTCCCACCGTCCCAGCGTGTACAAATTATGGAGAAGATTTCTGTTGGTTCTGGTTTGGATAGAATTAGTGACCTCCCAAGCAATGTGATTGACCACATCTTAGCATGTTTGCCTCTGAAAGATGCTGTAAGGACCTGTACATTGTCAAAGAATTGGAAGGAAAAATGGCACACAGTCCCGCATATTATAGTTGATGAGAGCTTTTTCCATGAAAGATCACAAAGAAAACTCGAGGGCATAGTCAATTATATTCTCACTAAACATGAAGGAAAAATTGAGAAATTTGCCGTGTTTGCTGAAAAAGTGAAAGACTGCTATAACATGAAGTTGTGGATTTGGAGATTATCACTGAAGTCTATTCGGGATTTGTCCCTTGTGATTCGGAGAGGACGGCGCAATGAAGTGCCATCTGCTTTGTTCTCCTGTCAGCAGCTAAAAGAGTTGAACCTCCGGCATTTCGAGTTTAAATTGGCCCATTCATTTAAAGGATTTAACAGTTTAATCAGCCTCCAGTTGAACAAAGTTAACATATCAACTGCTGTATTTGAAAGGCTTATTGCTAGTTGCCCATTGCTGGAAAAACTGACTGTCAGAAATTTGAGCTGTATTGATCATCTTCATATTAATGTCCCCAATCTCAAGTATTTTTCCTTTGATGGGGAATTCAAGTCTATTAGTTTCAAGACACCGCTTCTTGAGGTATTGTCTATCAATTTATATCGAATTGGTTCCGAGAATAATCTGTTTGATCTTAGATTCAAATTCCGTGAGCTGCCACCTGCAATTAAAGAGCTTCACATTCGTTGTCAATTTCAGAAGGTAAGGCAGTTCAAGACATCCTAAGTTTTGTTGGGTACTGTTTGAAAAAATAAACTGATTTTGCTTATCTCTGCTTTTTGCTTTTAGTTCTTGGCTGCAGGCGACACATTCGCAGAAGTTTCGACTTCTTATAGCCATGTAAGGACCCTTAGACTTGATGCCTTTTGTTTTGAAAAATTGGATGAAGTATCATCTCTCCTTTCTATAATTGGAAGTGCCAGCAACTTGAAGATGCTTGATATCACGGTAAGCATTGAGTAGCAAATGATAATGCAGACATAGATTTTTGGTAATTTAATTGAACTTTGACAGATGCCATTTTATTATGCAGGTGTGCAAGTGCAACAATGAAGCGGTTTCTGAGCCTGTTCTAAAATTTTGGGAAGAACAAAGTGGATCTACTTTTCCCTTGAACCAGCTACAGAAAATGACATTGCGATCCTTTCATGGTAAAGATACTGAGGTGAGGTTTATCCAATTTGTGCTGCAAAATTCTTCCCTACTGGAGGAGATAAATGTGGAATGCATGAAGAATCCGGACTTCAATGAGGACGACTTGAAGATCACGCTGATGGGTTTCTGTCCAGCTTCTGTAGAATTCAAGTTTAACGCAGGGAACTATGATTCTGACAGTGATGATTCCTCAGATTCGGATGACAACTCAAATAGTTCATACTCATCTGATAGTGATTAGATTACTGGAAATTCTTCTTCTGTACAAAGTTATTCTGGTTTTCCTAGGAAGAGAAGCAATGAAAAAGAAGAATATTGGTGATGTTGAATCTTGATTTCTTGGTTCTCGAACTCGAGTTGTGTCAGAGCTTTGATTGATTCTGGCGGATTAATTGCATGTTATGAGAGATTTGGTTCCACGAGTCTCTTTTATCTGAAGTTTTTCTGAATAATAAATTGATGCTTCTGTTCTTATATATACATTGCCTTATTTCTTACACAACTTGGATTTAGTTGTTAACCAAATATACCTGTTTGCTTTATTTGTTAACAAGTTAGTTGTTAAGGAAAACAGCCTATCTTCTTTATTCTTCACAACTTGTCCTTTACCAAAACAAAAAGTAATCCCTTCCTCATATTTAATAATAATAATAATAATAATAACAACAAATAGCAACAGACAACATTAAAAAGAAAAATAAATGAACAAAACAAGGGTTCAAACTTCAAACTCAGTCTGATCAAGCAAGCAGCTTAATTAGGCATTTCTATTGGTTTTACAAATTTTAGGCCTCTTGACTGCCTGAACCTTCCTATCACTCTGGCTTCCGCTACAAATCACAGACTCTTCATCACCGGCTCTCTGCGCAATGTTCTTCGGCTGCTGCTGCAAGTACTGCTGATGAGAAGGCTGCGAAAGCGTCTGCAACGGGTAGAACCCGAGAATAAATTTCTCCCCCAATGTAGGACAATATGATGGATAAGGAAAATGGTGGCTGCAACTTTCTTCAAGAGCTACACCGTTCTTGAACATCTGTTTTCGATGAAAATTTCGGTGACAATCACAGGCCTGGCACAAGAAAGCTTCTTTAGAACCTTCATCACCTTTTGGAGTAAACTCTCTACATCCATCTGCAGCATAGCCACCCACAGAAACTGCATGGTTTTTCCAACACTCCTTATACTGGACAACAATGGATTCTCTTCCTGCCGCTGAATATTCTTCTTTGATTTGTTCTGAATTGGAGTTGGAATTAGCCATGATGAGACTGCAAAAAGTAGAAATTATGAAGGAAGCTTTTTCTTTTTTTTTTTTTTTTTTTGTGTATTTTGGGGGTTATTATAATAAGGTACAGAGCTGTATATATAGAATAGATATGTAGAGAGTTTGGTGGGGGGAGAAAGAAAATTGAAGTTGCATGTGTAATAGATTGATTGAAAAGTGGGGTTTTGCCAAATGGGTTTTTGGTTTTGGTTTATTTTGACAGTTGCAGAGTAGATGGTCAGTGTTGTGTTGGTCTTATTTCTCGTTCTTGATTGATTGGGACTGTCTACCCTTTAAGAAATAAAAATCTATAATTGACTGAAAATGTGCTTTGATGAATTTAAAGTTTTTCTTTTCTCTTTTGCAAGTTAGCTCTTTCTTTGACAATATATGCATTTTGTCACTTTCAACCCAACTTCAAACAACCTTGTATTTAATAATACACTAATCACACTCTAATTTGATTAAATATATATTCTTTTCTTCATTTTCTTTTGATTTGTGTTTGTAAATATGAAAAGTCAAGAAACCAAGAACCAGCATTTTAAATTAAATGGAACAATTGGGATTCAAGAAGAAGCAATTCTAAAAGTAAATGTATTGATAAATTTATAAAACAGGAAACATACATTACTGTAAATTTAGCCCATATCACATCATTCAATCTCAGTCTTCTTATCATTTTTTTTTCCTGGAAAGAATGAAGACAAAATGTAATAATAAAGGGGACAAAACCAAAAAACAAAGAAAAAAAAAGGGGGAAAATTCTGATAATATTCCTATCATCCATCAGAAATGCACATCCCTCTGATTGCTACACCCAGCCTTTGGCAGTATAAAATTCCACCATGAATCCAAGAAAAAAAAAATTCTCTCTTTTTTCATTATTCTGAGCATCAAGTTCTGCAGTCTTCTTCCTCCTTCTGAAAATGAATTGGGTTTGTTCTAAAACTTGTATTTCTAACAAAAAAATGGAAGCTTTTTTCCAAATCTTTGTTGTTTAATGTCTATGTGAGATATGATTCACTTTCGACAGAACTTAGGTGACAGACCTTGCCATTCTTATACTTCCTTTTGTTTTTGTTGAAACCTCCTCCACAGGTAATTGAAATTTCACACCCAAAAATATTTCCAAAACAGGTAAATAATCCTGGATTCTCCCCTTGTCGTCTCTTGTGCTGTTTCCGTCTACTTTTTGACATCATTTTCTGTTTATCGCTGTCGTATATCGGCGGCAGTTCTGTTCTCCATCTCTCTAGCTTTGTTCTTAACCCTTCCACACTATCATTCTCCGTCCAATCCTCTAATATTGAGCTCCCTGTGCTTTTCGCCGGAGGACCTTCATTGCCCGGAGTTTTAATTAGCCCTTTCGCAATCGCCGCCGCTACAACTGACGCTGACGGACCTACATCGGAGCAAAGTGAACCGTTGACCATACTCCCATTTCCATGCCCACCTACGCTACCCTCTTTATCTTTACGAGTCGCTTTGGTATTAACCAATGAGCCACCGTTTACGACGGAGGACTTGGCTTTTGAGCTATCTTTAACACCAAACTCGTCGGTGGAAGCCGTGAAATCCGTATGATCACTACGTGTTCGACGTAATTTCGCAGTCTTTTGTTCAATGCTCTCTTTAGAATTAGCTTTAGCATCGAGAAGATCATTAAATCCAACGGCGGAAGCGCTAAGCTCAGTGTATAAAGGCATGCTACGCATCGTACTATCCAACAACTGTACACCCATATTCAAAATTCCTTGAGGGCGGCCGGAGGGACGGCGAATTTGCAGAGCGACGAATCGCATTTTGGAATTATTGTTATTATCAGGAAATAGATTGCTAACAAGAACTCTAACAGAGCCAATTTGAACATCACGAAGCCAAGCAGCAGCGTAAATCTCAATCATAATTGCAGAAGTTTCAGAATTTAAGAAAGTGTCATCGACACGAAAGACGAATTTCTCGTTCCATTGAGGATTTGTATGGCCATTTTGGTCAATTCGTGTTGTCAATTTTCTCTCAGGATGAACCCAAACGACAGCGTATGTGCGCATAGATTTGGATACCGTAGCCAAATCCTGAGCAGAAATGACATTGATTTCCAGAAGCTGGAAAAGATGTGCATTGTAGGTCATGATGATTGTTGGTTGATTACCGTCGTTTTGAGGATTTTTAGTTTATTATTGCTATGCCGTTTTGTTAAGAATGGTGGTTTTGTGGGGCGTCGTTTGGTGTCTGTGGCGGGGGAAAGAAAAATTGGGATTCAGGAGTAATTTCCCCGCGCCGCCCGAGCTAAGAGGGTTAAACAAAACGTAATTATGTATTGTGCGATTAAGGAGTGTTAATCACAAATTAGGGGAGGAAAACTGTTTTCCTTTATGTATTACTAATTTTAGTTTATGATTTTATTAGAAATTTTTGCTTTTTCTTTTCATTTTCTTGTGGTTGTAATTAACCATTTTTTCTTTTTTCTTTGTATCAGTCAAAGGACTTATGTAGTGTTTACATGTGTTAATGTTGGTTTACCGTTTATGCTTTGATTTGATTAACTTATTAATTGGTCAAAAATTTTATTTTAAATGTAGTGAATGAAATGGAATTAGGGATTTTATGTGAGATAACAATTTATTAGTAATTAAAATCCTTATAATTTGTATATTTCAAGCTAATAAATTTTTATTTGAAGAAACAAATATTCATATTTAGACAGAAATAATTATATTTTTAATTACAAACTATAGTTTGAAACAACAACAGTTGAGTATTGTTGAACCATCAAAGGAATTGACTTAAAAATGCACATGTTCTCCATAATTAGATAGGCCAATGTTGACCGCTATGCTATATATATACGGTACCATTTATATTATATACTTCTGCATTTACATTAATTACATATGAGTAGATAAAAGTAGGTTTGAATATATAAACTTAAATCCCAACTCCTCAATATCCACCTTCCATAACATTTAATTAACTATCTTCTAATACACATCTTACCCAATGAGCAATGCCTTCTTTTTCCCCACATATCCACTTCTGATAAGAACCTTTAAACAAACACAATGAATTCAATGCAGAAAGGATCAATTTTGTTACCAATTTTGATCCTTTCTCTGACATTTATGGGAGCAAGATCAGCAGACAATTACGACACTTTTGTATATACCAAATGTTCAAACCAAACGTACAAGAACACAGCTTCTCATTCCAAAATTCTTTCTTCTCTTCTTCAAGAACTTTCCGAAAAATCTAAGACTTCAAGATTCTTCAAGACCTATTCCGGCGACGAAGATCTTGCCATAGCTGGTCTTTTTCAATGCAGAGGTGATTTGAACATAATTGATTGTCGTAGTTGTGTTAGTAAAATTTCTGATTTTTCCAACAATTTGTGTAAAAATTCTGTTGCGGGTAGGATTCAGCTTAAGGGATGCTATGTTTACTATGAAACTGATGGGTTTGGAAACCAAGCTGATGCTGTTAGAAGTGGGAAGTTACATGAAGACTGTAGCGAGAAAAAGGTGGCCAGCCGCGGGTTTATAGAGGGGAGAGATGAAGCTTTTATGGCTATGGAGAGTGAAATGTGGAATGAGAGAGGGTATTATAAAATGGATTATGGATTTGGCGAAGTCGTGGCTCAGTGTCAAGATGATTCTTTGGGTGGGTGTGATTGTAATGAATGTGTTGGAAATGCTGCAGAAATTGTGAAGGAAGATTGTGGAAGCTCTCTTTCTGCTCAGGTTTATTTGGATAAGTGCTTTTTGATCTATTCTTACAACAAAGGTACAATTAGACTTAATTTAATTTATTGATTTGGTAAAATTATTGTGCATGAATGATGAAATTACGTACCAATATATAGAGGGATCAAAGGGAGATGATACAGAGAAAAGAGTAGCAATATTTTTGGGAGCACTAGCAGCCTTCTTCATTGGGGTTTTGTTGCTCAGGTTTAGGAAAGCTACCTGCAAAGAAGATGACGATATATAGTAAGACATTTTTATCATTTTATTTTATTTTTAAATCCTTTTGCTTACCCTTTTTTTAATTGATTCTGTAGGCCAAATTGTCTCATTATTAGATATTGAAATTGAAGAATGACTTTCTTTCACAACTATTGATATTGTTGTAATTACCCACATCAAATAATGCTAAGATTGAAATACTAATTAATTAGTTATGCAAAACCAATCAGTTGGTAAGAATCGAACTCAAGACCTATATATTTTATAATTTTTATGATGACCAACATGTCACATCCTAATTCGCAAATATATATATATATATATATATATATATATATATATATATATATATATATATATATATAAATATAAAATATGATGCCAAAATAAAGAAAAATAGCAATTTCAAATTCTTGGGTTACTTCAAATCACTTGTGTTCTTTATCCATAATTATATGCAATAAAATAAAATTTATCTATAAAGTACATATATAATCTTTTAGAATTATTCTAAAAGCATTTTCAATATTGATTATTTTCATTTAATAGCCACATAAGAAAAATGGACGGAATTTGTAAAAAAATCGTCAACAATATAATGTATATTTAATCGTGAAATTCACGTGTTAATAGTTAATGTGTAGCTAATTTTTTATTTTTGGAGAGTCTGTTAGACAATATAACATTAAATTTATTATGTAAAATGGAAGATTTTAGGATAAGAAAAACCTCTCCAACCAAGTGTTTACTTAAAATTGTTGCTTTAGATGGAAATAATGGCGGTACTATTGCTTCAAACGAAAAAATGAATCTCGATGTTAATGTCAATCGTTACTCACAGTATTCCCTAAGCAATATTGGAGGAAGACAATGAACATTTTTATTTTGATCCTTCATTTTATGACAAAGATATAAATATGTCTTAAAAATTATATCACATGTCTTTAGAATGCGCGGGTAATTAACACACCATTTTGGGACGAACCATGTGTTCCTTTGCTAAAAGAAGCAAAGTTGGAATGCCGATTTGAAAACCTGCAAAGTATGAGGTTACATTTGAAAAAACAGGAAGTCCAGTTTTGGGTTGGACCTGATTGAACCGTTTAATTAAGATATTGCCATTTATTTTGAATTGTATTTACAACTTTGTCTGTACTCCACAGCACTTCATGCGCCTCCTTTTTTATGAGAGATGATTGGGTACGTTCTTTCTACTGCAATGGCAGTGCTTTCCGTGTCTCTCTAGTTTTTGGATTCCCCAGGTCAAACAAAACTCTGCAACTCCCTCTCTTTTCTTTTTCTATTTAGTTTTTATTTTCTTCTACAGCAACCTCCATTGCCATATATTTGACCGTTCGTTTTCTTCGCATATAGAACAAACAGGTAGGATTGCTCTCACAAGGGTTTTCGTTCTTTCCCCTCCCAAGTAATCATCTTATTCCTTCACTTTCTAAGATTTTCGTTTTTTCTCTGTTTGGCTTATAGGAAAAAGAACTCTCAAATCACGAACGTATGTGCTTTCTGAAATTTACATGTATCATAGTGTTTTTTTTTTTTTTTTGAATTTTTAAATTTCGTTTTTCCTGTACGAATACAAGAAAGACTATTACATTGACATGTCAATTGCATGTGTATTTTTTTATGTTTATTATGATTTTATTTTCTCTTTACATCAAAAAAAATATTTTTGTTCTGAGATTTCTGTTTCGGACTCGCTTTGCGTGTTGCTGCTTCTTTTTTCCGTAGTCTTAGGCTCGCAGCAGAACTTTCACTAATATTGGAAAATCCCCTTCAATGAGAATTTCGCATTCTTCCTGGATTTTGGACCTTGGCTTTTGACTGAACTCTGTTTGGTTAATAATGCACTGAATCGTTTATTTCTCTCAGCTGAGAAGTGTTGATTATATTCCAAATATATTTGCCAAAGATTTTAAAATTTGGATCGAACACTCTTCAGGTGAAAGAATACTTGAAGGCAAATACCCTTTGGTGATATTTTGGTTTTCTTTAAATTTTCCTTTTTTCCCCAAAATTTTTTCCATACAACGAATGAGTTTTTCATTTTGTCAAGTCTCTCACATCCTCTATCTTTTTTATTCATATCTTACTTGCATGGATTCCTATAGTACAAATGAATCATGAGTTTAATGAATTCTATATATAATTAATTTTTAATTGAATTTTGTATATTTAGTTTTAATTATTTAACTCAATTCAATTCTGAGTGTTCATGTTTGAAGCGAACTAACAAATGTAAAAGAATAACAAGAACCGAACTAAAGAATGGTAAGTTGTGTAGTTTTGTGGAGTTCATGTGCAAATTCTATCAAATTTTGTATAATTTGAAATAATTAAGAGAAATTCCTAATATTCAAATTCATACCTTTTTTTTTGGTAACGGAATTCATTTGTTTAAAGGGGCCTTAGTATAAAGTTGTTTTTATTTAAACTTTCACTTTGAAGTCAGCCTATTTCATTATTATTAACTTGCGGAAATATGTTGTTATTCCTTTAAATTGCTTGTTTAGAGCTTTGATATAATTTCTTTTAATAGTTCATCTTCTCTCCATATCACTCACATGGAATAGTGGTAATGTTTCTAGTAGGGTAACTGTTGTTTCCTTATCCTATTAAAATTGTAGTTTAGTGTTTGTTGAGGTGTAGCTGATGGAAAGTAATATTACGTTATCACTTTCTTTTTATTGAGTTTTTGCTTGAATGACTTCTATTTCTTTTCCTTGTTATAATTTAAGGTGGTTTAATCTTACAATGCTTAGTATAGTTGAATCTTGAAGAATGATTCCGACTTTGGTCTATTGGATTTATTTATTTTAGTTGTTTGATTACATCTCCTCCAAAAGGTTGACCGTGCTTCAAAGTATATCGGGCATAAAAATTGCGCCTCCGGGCCTAGCTAATACAGGTTATCTCTTAACATACAAGAGAATGTAATAGAATGAATGCACAACTTCTCTGAGTAACTATAAGTTCTGAAGAGGTGCTGCTTATCTTAAATGATGGAGAGATTTCTCAATGCCTATAATGCTATGAGAGCTTTACATATTCCTGTTGAGGAGGTGAAACCAGTGCTGAAGGAACTATTGAAGGTGTATGATAATAATTGGCAACACATAGAAGCAGAAGATTATCGAGTACTCGTTGACTCATATTTTGATTCTAAAGAAAATAAGGTGCTTTGATTGAAACTCTGTTGTCTATCTATAGTCTCTTGTCATTATAGATAATTTTCTATTAATTCTCTTAGGCCTAAGCTCGCAGACAAAGTTTAGGACAAAATCGAATTGTTTTGCTAGTTAAAATTCTCAATATTAAAATGAAAACAAACTTTTTTGTCCTTTATAATTTATTTCATTGCATCCTTTGAATAGGTAGTGGAGGATAAGGGAAAAAATCTTACCAAAGATGAGGTACCTGAAAGACCTTCTAAGAGACTGCATTTGGAAGAGCAGGAAGGCAAGACTTCTTCTACAGCAGGTAACCTGAAGCAAATAATATCTGTAAAAGAAGAGGGCGGCACATCAATGTCTTGTCCCGAACCAAGAACCAAGGAATCATCTCATCTATGCCCCGAAGCTGGAAGGGATAAGAGAATTGAAAGTTCTTTGATTCCTCACGGACTGGTAAGTCACGAGAAGAGAGCAGGAGGGATCCTAGTTATGCATGAAATGAATTTATATCTGAAGACAGTTTTGTTTATGGGAGGGCTATTTCTTGATTGTTCTGAACAAACAATTGTTGGATGTGGCTTGTTTTGTCTAGGGAAAAAATGTTTCAAGTAATCATCATGGAAATGGTCATTTTAAGCAGAGAACTGAAGAAATCAAATTGGATAATGTTGCTGAACCTACAACAGCGATCCATATGAGTACTTGTGAGTCTTATGATTGTAGAATATACTTATGCATGTGATTCATTGTTTACCGTTGCATGAATATTGTCACCTAGCAGATATAACGTGTATTCTGCTGGGTAATTCAAGCTGTCTAGTATTTTGTAGGCACAAAATGTGTCCATGAATTATTGTTATTCTATTTTGGGAATTTTAGTTGGAACATGCTTGTCAGAGTTAATATTCAAGATGTTGTCTTTTTTATTTTTTATTATATCTTATTCCTGTTGATTTTTATTTTTATTTTATGCAGTCTGTCGATTGCTGTTTAAATTTCTATGACCACTGGTATCTTGTTTAGATTGTCCACTTGTATTTGTCAGTTATTCAACTTGCGACAAAGCAGTAAGTTACTTGACATCTCATTATCATGCTTCAGGTTCAGCATCCAATTGCAATAAATTGTCTGGGAGCAGCTTTGCTATTGCTTCGTCATCTCAGAAACAAGTGAAAATATTGCTGAATTGTGATTTTGCTGTTCAACAACAGAAATTTCAAAGTGCAGATTTTAACAAAGTTCTGAACAGTTTGGAAGACAAATATCTGAGGGTAGACAAACTTGTCTCGCCCCAGTTTTCTGTGATGACATTATTGACAGATTTGTGTGAATCATTCTTGAAAATTGTTACTGTTTCCTCTAAGCAGCCTGTCGGAAGTAACTCTTCTGTGGTAAGGAAAGTAGGCAATTCAATTCATAGTCCAGGGTCAACTGTAAAGCCCTTAAAAATTAGTAATCCTGATTCGGGTTTGAGAGGGAAGGCTCCAAAACCCTCCGGGTTGTCAAATTCCAATAATTCGGTAAATATGCAGCAGAGGACAACGGCTTCTGATGTGAAAATGCCTTTCAAAAAATTAAAAGACATAACAAAAGGTTCAGAAAATGTCAAAATTTCATTGATAGATGAAACAGGTGAGGAAGTTATGCCAAAGTTTTCCTATATACCACAAAATATAATCTACCAAAGTGCTTATGTGCAAATCTCACTTGCTCGGATTGCGGATGAGGATTGCTGTTCAAGTTGTTCAGGAGATTGTCTGGCACGTCGATATACATGTGCATGTGCTCGTGAAACTGGGGGAGAGTTTGCGTACACTCAACAAGGGCTGCTAACACAAGAG
The DNA here is from genome assembly GCA_948099555.1 of Croton setiger. NCBI lineage: Eukaryota > Viridiplantae > Streptophyta > Magnoliopsida > Malpighiales > Euphorbiaceae > Croton > Croton setiger. Next base: position 13,736 of record CANUEY010176868.1, read on the forward strand.
TTTTTGAGAGAGTGTCTTTCTACTAAAAGAGACCCTCAGATGAAACATTTTGTGTTTTGCCAAGATTGTCCACTAGAGAGATCCAATAAAAAATGCAAGGGTCACTTGGTTAGAAGGTTTATTAAAGAATGCTGGAGAAAATGTGGATGTGACATGAAATGTGGAAATCGGGTGGTACAACGGGGTATTACTTGCAACTTGCAGGTACAACGCTTTCTAAAATCTTTACAGATGTATCTACCCTTTCTTTTGTGTTTGTTATGCCCCATATATTCATCAAAGCAACACATCTGAAGGAGCATATGTACTTAGAGATGTACGCACAATCCTGATATTGACCTTCAAGAAAAGTATCTGCACTATTAAGTATTTGATTAATCTAAAATATATGATTTGCCTCAGGTATTTTTGACTCATGAAGGCAAAGGCTGGGGTGTTAGGACACTTGATGACTTGCCTGCGGGAAGCTTTGTGTGTGAATATGTTGGAGAAATATTGACTAACACAGAATTATATAAGAGAAATATGCAAACTAGTGGCGGTGCTAGGCACACATATCCAGTTACCCTCGATGCAGACTGGGGTTCAGAAAAAGTCCTAAGGGATGACGAAGCGCTTTGTTTGGATGCAACTTTCAATGGCAACGTTGCAAGGTTTATTAATCATAGGTATTATTTTCAGCTTCACCCATCTTGAATTCTCTAGAAATGAAATTTTGCTTTGCTGTTATATTTTTACATTAGATGTCTTTTTTATGTTCTTTCCATACAGAGAGTTTAAACGTTCAAGTTTAGCTTTTTTGGAATGAATAAACTAAGGAACCCTCATCAATCTGATAAGATTTGTTTTAGTGATTTCATTGTTCGATTCAACGGCTAGTCTTGGCCTTGAAAGAATAACCTCTGATCATAAGAATTGAAGATTTGAAACACATATGAAGATTTACTGACATAGTTCCTATATTGTTGTGATGAAGTGCTAAAGATTCATGCATATCATGTATTTACGTAAAATTCCTTTCCAAATTAAGTTGTGTAGTAAATACAAATAACGAAATGAATGAGAACTTAATGACTTGCGTATTTTTCAAGTTCAAAATATCAAGCTAAACCTTTTAAAACAAGAATAAATTTAAAACAATGAAGACATTAAATTTCATTTCCAAATTATATTCATCTCTTACATAATCATACCCTCTTGCTCTTGTTCCTTTACATTGACTTTTCTATCCATCTCGTAGGGCGTTAGAATTGTTGGTCATTAGAATCAACTCAAATTGTATGATTTGAGTACAAATCATAATATTCATTCAATACCCATTCACATGTAAGATTCATATTGTTGAGCATAAGCATTGATTCAATCATAAGATTCCAGCCTCTTACACTGTCCACTTCGCTTATTCTTACTCATTCTCTGTGTCTGACATCACCTCTTATAGATGTAACGATGCGAACTTGGTTGATATTCCTGTAGAAGTGGAGACTCCTGATCGGCATTATTACCATGTAAGTATCTTCATTGATTTATTTTCACATGTTTGATCCCTTTTGTTTTTTTTCTGCGTAGAGAGGTCACAGTTAAGTTACATAATAATTGTGTATTGAAATGTATTTTCTAAGAGCTTGTTTGTAATACTCCATGCAGCTTGCCTTTTTCACTACAAGAAAAGTGAGCGCATTTGAAGAACTGACTTGGGTAAGTGGACTCAGTACTATTTCACTACAATTTGTTAATAGGAAATTTATGGTAATATTATACAAATTGTAACCTTTAATCGTCATGGGTCAGATGCATTATCATAGATAAAGAAAGAAATGTTCATATCTTGTTTAGGGTACCCAGTATAAACAAAATGTAACATAGAGGGCCTAGCATAGTTTGCCTTTCCAGATTAAAAGATCTCTTGATTTTTTTTACAGTAGATTTAAGTTATGTTCTGTGACAACTTTTCAAGGGGTAAAAGAACTAAACGTCATCTTTTCTGGCATTGGGTAACATATTATTAAGATAATTTTTAGAGGTTCAATCAATTAGCTTTTTACAAAAAGGTTAACTTTTCACGTTTCATGCATGATTACTTAAAAAAGAAAAATAAATGTTATTCTAACAGTTAATTATAGTGGTGTGCAATTGTCATTCTTCATGTATATGGTAAGATGTGATGCAGAATAGATTATTTGCTTTGCAGGATTATGGGATTGACTTTGACGATCATGATCATCCAATAAAGGCATTTGATTGTTGCTGTGGAAGTGATTCTTGCAGATTTCTAAAAGGAAAAAGGTTAAGACTTGAGCTTAATTGTACAAAATGAATAAAAGCAAAAAATCAATTAATTCATTTAATTTAATTCTTTTACGCTGTTGATAACTGGTACTATTACAGGCGCAGGAGTTGAGTTATGTAAAGATGCCATTAATTTGTTCATCAAGTAATCAACTCATCTATCCATTTTTTGTGTTTATTATCGAGAATGAAGATTCGAAGTCTGCACTTTTTGCCAGATCGTAGGTGCATCTATCACTAGTCTATGCATTGGCCTGCCATTTATCCATTTGTTAATCATTTCCTTCATTAAAAAGGTTTTACTTTTTGTTTTTTTGGTTGTATCAAAGCAGTCTTCAACTCATAAAACCAGAAAGATACTGTTGTGGAAGTATGATTAGCATTGAAAATAGTTACTATTAGTATTATAAATTGACCAACTTGATCAAGTGAAAAATTAGGAACAAATAAATATAAGCTTTAATCCTGGAATTAATCGACCAACTCAATGATTTAGCTAATCGCTTAATTAATGACAGATTAAGATTCTTTATAATTGACATTTGAGTAAGAAAACAACAGCACAGACAAAATACATTCTTTTTGAGTGACAGGGTATACTATATTCCACTTCAACGACCATCACCAGACAATATATATATTCTCTTTTATTTATAATAATAATACTAATAATGTCGACATCATTCAACTGTCCACCAAATTTGGGAATGGCGTTTTTTTGAAAAAGAAATTATAAGAATTTTTCCCACACCACAGTTGGCAATTTTTAGTGTTTTTAATTATTTTTTTAAACTGATGCGAAAATAGATAATTTAAATGATTTTGTACGGATTTCATACTAAAAAATAATGATCTATTAAAACATCCCATTAAATAAATATTTTTGGAGGGAATCGCGGTTTCAACGAACGGGGAAATCGTTTTAAAAATTATTATTGGCCAATTTATGTGCCCTAAATGTCTCTGTGCAACGTTCTTCTTTGGTGAAAGTATAATATAGAACATTTTAACATTGAAGTGCGGTAACAACAGGGGATGTAGCTCAAATGGTAGAGCGCTCGCTTTGCATGCGAGAGGTACAGGGTTCGATCCCCTGCATCTCCACAGTCTTTTAAGATTTATGATTTGGTGGTTATGAATCTTTTCCTTCAAGAGAATTCAAAATGGATAATGAAACTTATTAATTTATTATTATTGCTTCTCTTATCTCTATGCCTTTGCTTTTTAACTTATAATGATTCCATTTTAAAATACACTATTAATCAAAATAAAGATAATTTTAATTAAAATTCCAAATTATTACAAGTTGGAAAAATTATTCTCTCAATTTCTTTTCAAATTTTATTCTGATTAATTTGGTCTGACTAGTTACTAGTTATTCTACCAATGGAAATAATAAAAAAAATAACGAAATATATATTTTTTAAGTTTCAAAAAATAAATAAAAAGTTTTAAAATAGAGTAAATAGCATATTTTATTATTTAATTATCTAATTAACTTTTTAAATTAATTATCAATTAATTTAAATTATATCATCCATCACCATCATTATCTAAATAACCATCCAGTTCAATCATTCGTCTTCTCCTTTATCTTAGACTTTAAATTTATATTCTTTTTCTCCTTCTTCTTGAGTAATGATAAATTTAGATTAACAACTTAATTTACCGGTCTGTTGTTGATTAGTTGTTGGAGTTCTAAAATCATTATTGCTATATTTTTTTTTGAATTATATGATCTTTATCTTTTTTTTTTTCATTTTTTAGTGGTTGATTTGTATAATTTACATAATGTTTAGTGATTTTTTATCTATATGGCGGATTTTGATATATATATATACCTCATATATGATATATATGAGTCATATATACTAGAATATGAGTCATGCATACTAGTATATGTTTCATATATACTGTTACATATGGTTCATATATACGATATATGAGATATACCTTGATATTTTAAGGAGGTGGCGGCTAATATTTTTCGAGATGAAGAAGTGGAGCTGTATATATTTCATATATAGTATATATAAGCCATATATACCAATATAAGTCATATATAGTATATATCTCATATATACATATATATATATGGTTTATATATATTAATATATCTTTTTTTCTTCCTTTCCAAAACTCGTGCTATTGAAATATTTCTCTCTCTTCAACTTTATGTACTAGTATATATAAGGTATATTGTCATTGGCAATAAGAAGAAAAAAGGAGGAGAATTAAAATTGCAAGTTGAGTGAGTGTTTTAAGTTGAAAAGAATATTTTCGGGTTTAATTTTAAAAATATGTTATTTGCCTCGCAGATCCAAATAATTACATGTGATAAATTTTAAAATCTGAAATATTTTTTCAATGGGTCAGGAATTATATTTATTTGAGGAATTTAAATTAGAAAAACTTCAAAAAATTAATTATTAAGAAAAGAATGTTTTCACGTATCTAAATATATATAATTGTTATTTAAATAAAATAAAGGGTACAAATAACAAACTTGACCAAGTTTTTCGCGTACTAAAACAAAAACTTATGAACTTAAAAAAGCAAAAAGCCGACGCAAAGTGGAGTTGTGAGAGTTGAGTTAAAATGTAAAGAACCAAAAGAAACCACTACTCTTATTGGGTCCCACTACTATTTGTTTAGCAGCCTTTCATAATCTTCCACATAAACACCAATCACAACCGTCAAATTACTTTCCCCCAAAAACAGATCAACGTCTAATTACTAATCTTAATCATAATTATGTATAATATTTTTTTGTTGAACACAAAGACATCTTCGAGCTAGCAATGATAGCGAGACACATAAAGCCAAATACGTATTCTCTTGGAAGGTAGAGAGAGAAAGAGGGAATTCGTGCGATTGCTGAATTCAATAAACCCCCATATCTAATATCTTTTCTCTCAATATTCCTTCATTTCATTGCGTTTTAGCCTCCAAATTGTGGCTTTCTTATCCAATCGCCGTCTTTCTTCAATACCCATATCTCGATTTTAGGTAAGACTCCTTTTTTTATCCGTTGTACTCATTTTTCAGTTTATGAGCTCAGATTTTTTTTTTTCATTGGTGTGTGTGTGTGTGTGTTTTTTTTCAATTTCGATAGCTTGAAGCTGTTTAGCATTTACCCTTTTCCCCTTTCCCTTGTTTCGAATTGGGTTGAAGCTGTTTCTGGTAGAGACAGTTAATTTGGATGTTTTCATTATTGATTTGAGGGTGTCATATATTGCGGGGGGTTTTTATTTTAACTTTTTTTTTTGAATTTTTTTTTTCATGGATTTAGCGGGAATTTAATGGCTAGAGTTGGTCTAGGGTGGTGGATGTTCAATTGAATTGTCTTCGTGATGATATATATATTTTTTATTAATTATAATTATACATTGAGTTTCCAATAGTGATTTTACATGTTAAAATGTTGGAATTAATTTCCCCTAATGTATTATTTTTTAGTTTTTGTCTGAGGACTCCCTTGGCATGATTTGGATTGTGTACTTGTTTTGTAATAATACTAATATATACGGTTGGATTTTGTGTATTCTGATTGATAGTGATGAATGATGTGTACTTTAGTCCCATAGCTTTCAATTGATTCAGTTTTGTGGGTTAATTGTTTTGGAAGTTCTATTTCTTCTCAAAGTTCCAACATTTAATTCCATTTTTGCTGTTTTTTTTTTCCGTTTCTCATGCTTCCCCTTGCAATTTAGTTCTCCAACATTTGGTGCAAAACTTATGTTGAATAAAATGTTTCACGACCGAGGACTTTTAATATGGCATTTATAACCTGATGAATATTCTAAATTCTTGAGAATTCACGGTTCGTTCTCAGTTTGCTTACTTAAGGCTGATGTCTTCTAATGAACTTCTATTTCTCATCGCTTGTTAACGTTGCATATTGACCCTTAAAGTTGGGATTGCTAGTTGGTAGCTTACTTGAATAGAATCATTTTCTAATTTCTGGACTTTCACTTTTGGTGCGGTTCAAATTTTCACTCTTGCTGATGCTGTTTGTGATTCTCTGCATACAGCCATATTGACTATGTTGTGCATGCTCAGGGATCGGGTGCAAATCAGCTGACTAGCAATGTCAGCATCTTTTCCAGTTATTCCAACCTCTCTTGAAGATAAATATCCTACATTACCTGACTCTTTACAAGTTTCTTCAGAAAGAGAAACGATCAAAAGCCCAATATCCCATGAGGCAGCTTCACTAGGTTCTAATATTGGGACAATTGGGCTCTTGTCTTCGTCATCTTTGAGGCATCCAAATCAAGTTCAGTCTTCTTTCTTTACATCACAGGGAACAAGGTCTCAAAATTCTCCATTTATTTCTCAATCATCAAGTGACCGAGAAACTTTTATAGGGGCTTCCCATTCTTCCCATTCAGAACTGCAATCTGCTGCACTAATGACTCATTCTGAAGAAAATAATGATATGCCCTGGGCTATAGTTCCTTTTAACGACTTGCTTGATTTTCAAGAAAATGTATCTGTTCAGAATGGACAGGTGGAAAGCAGTATTGGTGTCATTGCATCTGAGGACATCTCTAAGAAACCAGATTGGCAGGATTGGGCAGATCAGTTGATCTCTGTTGATGATGACCTGGAACCAAATTGGAGTGAAATTCTTAATGATGCTAATGCCACAGATGTCAAACAAAAGGTTGGCCTTTTTTGTCTAATATTGTTTTAGTTCATATGTTTCTGTGAAGTTCATGTTGCAATAGGAGTATAAATCTCATTCCTTTGATTTCCATGGTGCAATGTTTATAAAGTGAAATTCCCCCTCCCTCCCACTTTTTCTGAACTGTAAAAATTATTTTTTCTATATATTCTAGCCTGTAGGAGGTGTTTGAGAGTATGCTATTAATAGACTGGAGTGTTCTGCTTCTGGCAACTTGAAAAAACAAACAAGTTAATTTTTAGGATTTTTGTTTTGGCTGATAACTTACCTGCACCAACTCTTTCAGCTGCCTAAACCCCGCACTGTTTTCTTCTTACTTTCTTTTCATTGTAACTCACTTACCAGGTGCTGAAATCATCTTCTGGAATGGCAGTGCAACCCCAAATTCATCAGCATCAACTGGTATCCAATGGACAACCGTACACTGGTTCTAACCCAATATCTAATGCACCTGCAACAAAACCTCGGATGCGTTGGACACCTGAACTTCATGATGCTTTTGTAGAAGCTGTCAATAAGCTTGGTGGCAGTGAACGTATGTCCCTCTCCTGGTTATAGTATTTTTATCTAGAAGATTCTAGGAACATGAAACTCATCGTGTTGACTTAGGTTTTTTAAACTACAGGAGCGACCCCGAAGGGTGTCTTAAAGCTCATGAATGTTGATGGATTGACCATCTACCATGTCAAAAGCCACTTGCAGGTGTGAATTTTTTTGTCACTTTATTTTGTTCCCTGTTGGAAGCTACTTCTAACTGTAGTTCACCTCTTAAATTTCAGAAGTACAGAACAGCCAGATATAAACCAGAGTCATCTGAAGGTAACTATGACCATTTTCCTTTACTTCATATCTCTTTTCAATGTTTGCTTACCGTAAGTTGTTTCTGAAGGGTTTATGGGCTGATGTAATGTGTTAATTTTCATATGGTTCTCTTCTTAATATTCTTCTTTTAAAAAGTATTGTTGCAATTTTTGAAGTTCATTATTCTCTCCATATTTCAGGAACTTCTGAGAAAAAGTTGAGTCCCATTGATGAAATGAAATCTCTAGACTTGAAGACGTAAGTTATTTTCCATATACAGAGTTTTTTAGTGTTGTCCTTATTTTAAGTGAATACTGATATTTATCTAAATGATTTGGTACTGGATATTCAATTATATGCCTTCAAATGCAATTATATTTGTGGATCTTTTGCCAGGACTTTTTTTTGGGTTGATATCTTGCACAATTGCTTTTTTATTTTTGGAGAGGGATGTATGGAGCTTTGTGTTTTAACTTGATATGCCATAACAGTTACTATCTTTTTGTTATTTTCATCTTGAAAAAAAACAAAAATCTAGAACATTGAGCTGATTTTATGCTGAACTTTGTTAAAAAAGGAGCATGGGGATCACTGAAGCATTGCGATTGCAAATGGAGGTGCAGAAGCGGCTCCACGAACAGCTTGAGGTATGCTATTGGTATTTGATGAGCTTCAATTTCTCCTCTTCAATATGGATGCTTGTGTTTAAGGCCATAATTCAAGAGTGGGAAACTGTTTCTTTTTGATCTCTGGTATTTTGGGTTTATTTCAAGTTTGATAATGGTCCTTTGGGGTTTAACTCTATGGTCATGGAGACATTGGTACTAGCAAAAGCTTGTGGTTATTTTACTGTGAGCTAGAATGACTTTATTTGGAGGACATAGGGTTATGATACTCAGGACTATGCTTTTTCTCATTTTTGTATTAATGTTGGTCATATGACTGCTTCAAGAGGCACCAAAAGCCTCTAATAGTTTACTTGCCGTTACTATTAATTGTTTGAAACTTCATACCATGTAACTAAGTCCTTTCCTGAGTTACAGGATAAATACATGCATATTTATATACTATATGCATGGAATTGCTTCCTAAATTTTGGCTATTTCTAGATGATAATTGGTGAATTGTGAATCTATGATATGAATATGCAACTTTTGCTTGCAAGATTTCTGTAACTACAGCTTTTCTGATAGTTGTCAATACTGATGTTATTCATTTTTTGACAGATTCAGAGAAATTTACAATTGAGGATTGAGGAACAGGGAAGGTATCTTCAAATGATGTTCGAACAACAAAGAAAGATTGAGGAAGAAAAGTCAAAGGATTCTCCATCCTCCCCACAGTCTAATATAGCGCAGCCATCGGGAAATAACAATGAAGCCTCTGAGCAGGAAGAGGCCAAAACAGGGCTGGACGAAGATGATGCTGGCGATGCAATGGAAGAAAGTTCCCAAAGTGGGAGCAGAAAACAAAAGGTCCAAGAGGATGTTGACCCAAAAGGTGATGAATGGAGACCAAGTCCAGCTTCAGCAAAGCGACCAAGAACAGAAGATTGATATTTTTCATACCCACTTGACATATTGGTGATGCTGGAGATGGTGTAGTGGAGCTAGCTAGATATAGAAAATTGGTTTTCTGGCTTGTGATGAAGCTTAAATGTTGGGAACAAAGAAAGTTTGGCTCTCAAGAAGCCTGTGTCTAGCTAGGAATTAGAGGATTGGAAGGGAATTTTGACCTGACCTTTTGCATTATGTAGGACTGAATTTGCACTAGGAAACTGATCGTAATGTAAATGCTTTGTGCAACTAAAAACATGTCTGTTAGATGAAAACAAATCTTTAATTTTATATAAATACAAAAAGGGATAAGATCTAATTGTACTATTCTAAAATTCTTTGAAAGATGCATTTAGGTAAAAAAGGGTACATTTAGTTAAAATACCATCAAGAAAAAATAAGAGGGTTTAATGTTGACAATTGGCTTCAATAAATAATTCAAACCCAACTCAGAATCTAATGTTGTGGTAAAAAGTAAAAAACTCAGAATCTAATCATTTGTCGCCAAAGCCTTCGCTAATTTCCCACATTCTTGTCGCTAATTTTTATGATTTTTCTCCTCAACTTCTGCTATATTTTGATTTTTTTACGATAAATTTGTCACTAATGGCTTACACAATTTGCCACTGTTTCGTCACTAATTTTTAAGATTTCCCACCTAAAACTCTCGCTATTTTTTTATTTTTCACAAAATCTGTCACTAATTGTCTTTGTCGCTAATACGTCTCTAATTAGCTATAACATGCAATCCGTTGCTGATTTTGTCGCTAATATTTAGGATTTTATGCTTAAATATCCTTAATTTTTTTTTATGAAAAAAGATGTAGCTAATTTTGTTGCTGAATGAGATGCTAATTAGCGACATACAACGCGTTACTATAGCCTTTATCGCTAAATCTGTCGCTAATAGCGACAACACAAATCTGTCACTAATTTTCGTAATTTTTAGGATTTTCTATCTAAATACCTTCTTATTTTTTCACAAAAATTTGTCGCTAATTTTGTTATTGAATAAGATGCTAATTAGCGACGTATATTCTTCACTACATCTGCCACTAATTAGTGACAAGTAGTCGTCACTTATTTTGTCGCTAATTTTTAGTATTTTCGCCTAAAGCTCCCGCTATTTTTTAATGCTATCTTTGAATGAGACACTAGCAACACAAATTTCGTCACTAATTGTCTTTGTTGCTATCGACAATATATAATTAGTCACTGAATTCATCGTTAATTTTTAGGATTTTTTGCCTAAATATCCTTTTTTTTTAAAAATTGTTTACGAATAATTTGTTGCTGAATGAGATTTGAAGACTATCAATGAAGTCTATTTAGGATTTGTTCCTTGTGATTCAGAGAGGCCGGCTCAACGAAGTGTCGTTTATTTTGTTCTCCTATCAGCAGCTTAAGGGGTTGAACCTCCGACATTTCAAGTTTAAATTGGTCCATTCATTTAGAGGATTTAAAAATTTAATCAGCCTGCAATTGAACAAAGTTAACACATCAAACTGCTGTATTTGAAAGGCTTATTGCTAGCTGCCCATTGCTTGGAAAAACTGACTATTAAAGAGTTGGGTTGTTTTAAGCACCTTCATGTTAATGTCCCCAATCTCAAGTATGTTTCCTTTGATGGACAATTTAAATCAATTAGTTTCGATACAGCACTTCTTGAGATATTGTCTGTCAATTTATATCGACATCTGAGATTCAAATTCTGTGACCTGCCACCTGCAATTAAAGAGCTTCCTTTTCGTTCTCAAATTCTGTGACCTGGCACCTGCAAGTCAAGACATCCTAAGTTAAATTTGGTGGGTACTGTTTGAAAACCATGAATTTGATTTTAGTTCTTGGCTGCTGCAGGGGATACATCCATAGAAGTTTCGACCTTCAGACTTGATTCCTATTGTTTTGAGAAATTGGATGAAATCTATAGTCGAAAGTGTTGGAAAATAAATTGAAATATTAAAGAAAATTTATTAGTTTATGAAATATCATCTTTAAGAAGGGTTGTTCTTAGGTATATGAATGTTCGCCAGCAACTTGAATATGCTCGATATCACGGTAATTAGCATTGAGTAGCCATTTGATTATGCAGGCAGGCAAGTGCAAAAAAAAAGTGGTTGTTGTAAAATTTTCCCTTGAACCAGCTTCAGAAAATGACATTGCGAGCGCTTCATGGTAAAGATTCTGAGGTGAGATTTATCCGATTTGTGCTGTGCAATTAACCCCTACTTAAGGAGATAACTGTGGAATACATGAAGTATCCGAACTTCGATGAGGATGTAATGGAGATCGAACCCTCTGATGGGTTTCTGTGCAGCTTCTGCAGAATTCAAGTTTAATCAAGTATTCTATGATTCTGATGACATCTCAGATAGTTCATAGATCACTGGAAATATTGGAGATGTTGAGTCTTAATTTCTTAGTTCCATGAGTCACTTTCCCTCAAGTACGAATAATAAATTGATGCATCTGTTCTTCTTATACATAGATTGCCTTCTTTCTTAAACAATTTGGATTTTGTGGTCAACAAATATTTCTACCCAAGAATTCATGTGGAAACCGCATCGTTTCATAAAAGTAACAGAAGAGGAGACGGTCTTAAAAACTAACAAACGATATTGAATTCTTGGTACTGTACAGAGTTGTCCAAGTTTATATAAGTTTACAGATAGATTAAAATATAGAGACATTATCTTTAGAGTCAGTGAGGAATTGATCTCGGATTCATATGAAAGTTGAATATATATTTATACTGAATTATACATTGCTATGCAAAATTTATTAGGCGGAAAATCCTTAAAATTAGCGACAAAATCAAAGACAGATTATGTATTGCGCAAATTGGAGACTTATTTAGAACAAATATTTCGTGGAAAAATTCAAAAACATATAGGGAGTTAAAAATTTAAAAATTAGCATAACAATTAGCACACTAATTAGCAAAACAAATTAGCGACTGTTTAAATATTCTTTGTCACTGATTGTGCCGCGAATTGCATAACTAATTCCCAAAAAAAAATTATGATAAACATTAGTTTCTTCCACTAGTTCATTTTTCTTCTCTTATTTACTCCTCATTCTCTAATTCTTTTTGTTTCTTCATTTCCTTTTATACAATGAAGAAGTAAATTTTAGGCATGAAATTAGCGACAAATTTTCTGTCAAAAATAAAAAAAATGGTATTTAGGCAGAAAATTCTAAAACTTAGTAAGGAAAACGGTGACAGATTATGTATTCTCGCTAATGAGCAACAAACGCAAGTAGCGACTTAATGTCGCTAATTAGCTTCTCATTCAGCGACAAAATTAGCTACAAATAAAAAGTAAAACAATCAGGATATTTAAGCATAAAATCCTAAAGATTAGCGATAAAATCAGTGACGATTTATGTTATCGCTAATTAGCGACGTATTTAGAACAAAGGCTATTAGTAACGAATTAGCGTTGCTTATTAGTGACAAAATTTTTCGTGAAAAATCAAAAAATAGGGAGTTTTAGGTGGAAAATCCTAAAATTAGTGACGAAACAGTGGTAGATTGTGTAAGGCAATTAATGACAAATTTTTTAAAAAATAGCAGAAGTTTGAGGAGAAAAATCATAAATTAGCAACGAAACAATGAGGGATTGTGTGTTGCTAATTAATGATGGATTTGGCAACAAAACGATGGAATATAATGCATCAATAATTAGCGACTCATTCAACAAAAGAATTGGCGACAAGATTTTTTATTCCAAAAATAACGGGAGTTTTAAGCAGAAAATCCTTGAACTTAGCGACAAAATCAAAGACAGATTTTATGTTGCGCAAATTAGAGACAAATTTAGCAACAAATATTTCGTCAAAAAATTCAAAAGCATAAAGGAAGTAAAAAAATTTAAAAATTAGCATAGCAATTAGCAAAATAGTATATTAAGTCACTAATTAGCAAAACAATTAGCAACAAAATTAAGAAAATGTTTAAAATTTTAATTTGTCACTAATGCACTGCGAATTGCATAACTAATTCCAAAAAAAATTATGATAAACATTTCTTCTCTTATTTACTCCTCATTCCCTCGTTCTTTTTGTTTCTTCATTTCCTTTTATACAATGAAGAAATAAAAAGGGTACATGAAATTAGCGATAAATTTTTTCTATCATGGAAAAAGTTGCCATCAACTATAATTTGCGGGACTGTGTGCCATTTTTCCTTCCAATTTTTTGACAATGTAGATGTCCTTACAGCGGTCAGTCAAATTGTTCGGGAGGTCACTAATTCTATCTAAACTAGAACCTACAGAATCTTATTTGTTACTGCTCTATAAGTAACAAAAACAGTAGTTAGATGCACATAAGATGTTATAACTACTAAGAACCTTAGATATCCAAATCAAGTATTGACTGTTAGGGAAAAATAGCTACCGATTAGCTAGGAAACAACTACAAACAGAATCTTTAGCAGCAAATTAGCAGTCGCTAACTAGCGACGGAAATATGTTCTGCGAGTAGGGCTGTAAACAAACCAAACAGTTTCGGAAAAGATTCCATTCGATTCGTATTCGAAATTTAAACAAGCCGAATTCGTGCCGAATTTTCGAGTTCGAATATTTCACGAACCGAACTCGAACCGAATATAACTATTCACAAACCGAACTCGAGGTTATGCAGGTTTGTTGTCGAAACCGTAGCAAAAATCATGACGAAATTTTATTGCTGTAGCAAAGCCATAGCAAAAACAGCTCGAAATTTATTGCAACCGAATATAGACGGTATTTGCTGTCGCATATTTGTACAAAAATAGGGCGAAATTAATTGAAATATTATTTTTACTGATATGCTGTCGCAAATCCGTAGCAAAAGCAGCTCGAAATTTTATTGGCAACCGAAAATTGTCGCAAATCCAAGGCAAATTCCGGCTCAAGTTTTGTGTATTTATTAATTGATTTCCGTAATAGCGTCGCATGGTGGTCGTTATTCCGTCGCTAGATTGACGGAAACCTTAATTTCCGTCACTTGTTTCATTTTTAAGTGTTATTTTATGTCTA